>VYXB01002363.1:193861-241420 GCA_013397135.1 Pachyramphus minor | reverse complement strand
GAAACCCCCAACAAACTCACCTCAAGAGCTGGTTGTGCCCTTTCTGCTTGCCCTCCCATGCCTCTGTTTGCACACTCCTGTTGGGTGCCTCCTTTGGAGGTCCTTATATAGCCTCCCCTAGCACCTGCTAACGAGCCTGACCCACCCCTCAATCACCTAAATAGGTTCCCAAGGAGAAGCCAAGATCAGGCAGGAATCTAGAACTTTCTTCTGACATCGACAGCTGGAGTCATGTACTGCCATTCACTGGCTACAAAATGCAAAATAAACCTCTGGCTTATTTTGTATTTAGATAGTCCAATGAAAATTTCATCCATCTTCATTTTTCAGCTTCTAGTTTTGCATAAAATCTGTGCATTGGATGTCTGCTCCCTCACAAATGTTATTGACTGCTTTTTTAATTTATCCTGAATAGATAGGGTCTTCTACACTCTACAGTTTGTTATAATCCGTCCAACAAATAGCTCAACAAGGCAATCTTCACCTATGATCTGTTCTCAAGATTAAGTCTTTCATTGAATAATTTAACGTCTCTTTCCAGACAAGTGACTTGCGTTTAGACCAAATGATTTATTATTCCCCCAAATGAATCTTCCTATTAACTGATCCAACTTTTTATATCTTGTTATGTTTCTTAGGTTTTTACTCCACTTCTCAGAATTTTCTGGCTCCAGTAACTTTCTGGGAATCACATTCAGCAAAGCCATGGATAGCATAATGCTATGTGCTCATGTCCTCTGCACACTATGGATACAAATGAAAGGCTTCATCTAAGTGATGTAGGCAAAAGGAATTAATACACTCTACACCCTGCACTACGGAAGCAAAATCGACTGAACACATTTGGCCTTGGGTATTGGAACACATAATGTCTGTGATAATGATATCAGATTTTCTACAAGATTTTAGGTGCCTGCTTTTAAAACAGGTTAAGAAGATGTGGTACTAAAATACTACTGGGACCTGGTTACTTACCTATGTAATGAAAATGAAAATTCCTCTCCTATGTGTTCCTATCCAAACATTCAGCTGACACCTTAAAAAAAAAGAAGTAATGCGTGCTATTAGTAAAACCTTAAAATTACTGGAATTGATGTTATCCCAGGTAACAAGAGATAAGGTGAGAGGGAACAGGCTCAAGTTGCACTAGGGGCAGTTTAGATGGGATATTAGGAAAAAATCTCTAGTTGAAAGAGTTGTCAAGCACTGGAACAGGCTGCCCAGGGAAGTGGTTGAGTCACCGTCCCTGGAGGTATTTAAAAGATGTGTTGTGAGGTGTAGATGATGTGTAGGGACACAGCTGAGGGGTGGACTTCATGATCTTTAAGAACTTTCCCAACCTAAATGATTCTATTATTCTATGACTGTCTATAGCATGCCCAGATGATTTCTAAGTTCCTTGACCTCAATTTATAAGAAAACAAGCACAGTAAGTATATGGGCATTTTAAATTCTGCATTATAGCCCATCTCTGCGTGTTGGGTCTCATATGAGCTATCAACAGATAACTGAACAAAACTACAAAATGCAAAGTTGTGTTAAACCGGATTTTTAGAATACCCCATTAAAACTGCATATAATCCTTTTCTTTTTTTCTTTCTTTCTTTCTTTCTGAATCCATTTTACTATATGGCATACTCTTGATATCAACAGCTGATACCTAGAACCTTAATAGGTTTCTATTTTGTTCATTCCCTTTGGACAGAGACCATCTTTTCTACGGCACTGTCTCCTTCCAAAGAGTATTTGGGAATTAATATCAAATTATTTAACTTGTTCTTGTTGTCATTTTTCTAGTAAAGACCTGAAACTCTGGTTATTTTCCAACAAAAATCCACGTTTGTTTCAATGGGCCCTAGAAGAAATCTGGTTTGAATCACTTCCCTTAAAGAGACATCATGCACTTAGCTAGCTGCTATAGTTCACAAAATTTAATGTTGCATGTTTTGTATCTGATACACTAGAGGCAACTTTTCAAGTTCCTGCAGCTGCGCAGCCTAAATCTTGGCACAATCTACTAATATATCTGAGACAGAAATATGACCCCATAAAAATAGAGTATTATGAGCACTAAAGCTCTGCTATGTCTCAGTCAAAATATCAGGGTTTTTTACTGTAGCATTCCACTCAGTATTCATGGAATAGAGTGTGATTAAAGAACCACTCTTGCTCTTGGTGTGCCGATTCAATAATTATTGTCTTTGTTTCTTTAATATATGCGCAAAGTCTCATCCCACACAAAACATGATATCATAAAGCTAAGATAATAGTAGAGTGAGACATCTTTCACAATGGCAGTAACAAACTCTGGGTGGCTTTTCAGTGTTTATGAACATCAGCACTGTATTCATAAACTTATTTCAACATCACAGAAATTTACACTTCTACACTAAAAGAGAAAAAATAATCCCTTGGAATGACTAAGGTAGAGTATGATGAAGAGGAGGTAAATGTGGGTTTTAATTACTTTTATGCATGTAGACCTTGACAGATAGAAGAACACAAAATGTCTTCTGCAATTTTGGAGGACAAAGGAGCGCTTCTGAATTGCTTTAGCACTGTCTGGGCTTCTTCCAGAGCACCCAGAGCTACTTTGTTCCTCAGGCTTTTCTACTGTTTCATCCCTAACTTCTTTTTTCTGTCATCCATAGTAAGTATGTGTTTCCTGTCCTGGGTGTTTCTAGTATTTACCTTGGCCAACTTGTACAGGGTGGACATCAAGGCTCCAGCCAATCAATGGGATTATTCTCCCTCTGTGTCACAAATCCCATCTGCAGGTGTTTCATCAGAGGGACACTCTTACTTCAGTCCTGCCTATGTTACATCCAGGGCAGAATTCTGAAAAAATGCACTATGGTAGTGATGGAGATTGATGTCAAAAGGACTTTAAAAGTGATTAAAATGTTTAGCTCTTTCATTTAATTTTTAAAAGGTTATTTTAAAAACATAAAACCCCGGAATGTTTTATGAGAAGAAATACTTTGTCTAACACTACTTCATATAGAGGAAATTTAAAATCTAATGTTATGAGTATCTTCTTGGTTGAATACCAGCAGCTTTTTGGCTAAAATGTTGATCAGAGTGAATATGAAAAAGTGCCCTTTCATTCCTGTACACTGAGGTTCTGATCCAGGAAATCCAATGGAGTCTAAATGGATGGTCTCTCCAGCTGCTTACCTTTTCTTGCTTTTTCCTCAAGTGTGTAGTTTATGATGTTGGGAGATCGCTGCAACGGTCTTACTCTTCTGGGATATTTTATTAATTGCTATTCTGAGTACAGACTCTTTTCTGCTCCAGATGTTCATGAAGGACAAGGAATATCTTGTTACAGTTAAACCATACTAATCAGTACACTCATCAGTTATTGGTATGGAAGCTCCACATTATCTAAGTACAGAAAAGGTAAAGGAAGCCCTTTATTTTACTTTTTCTATAAATCATGTAAGGCTAAGGTTTCATGAGGTACAACATGAGAAGTTTTTGTAACATGTATTTGTCAGATATTCTGCATTCTCTTTCATTACTAATTTTCTTTTATTAAAAATGCAATTGATTGTGTCTGGCAAAACTATTTGTATTGATTTACAACTAATAATGAAATACAAATTACAGCAGTTTCTGAGTTAATTGCACCTTTGGCCTTGTTTTTGACTGCAGTAAGGTTTTTTCCAATCAGTCTGAGACACCTGGCCATCAACCTTCTGGGACCAGCACTCTTGCCCTAGACATCTCTGGTCTCCTCTCTGCAGACTAGTGACAAAAATTGCTAAGTCCTTGGTATCTTTTTATTCAGTTTGACAACTCAGCAAGTCCAGTGTCAAGTAAGCAACCAGCCTCCTTCTTCCAGGAAATGACAGAGCAAAATGATAATCTTCAAAATGATCTGATTTAGAACAAAAACCTTACATAGAAAACAGATATTAAGAGAATAAACACATCTGAACATGAACTCCCTCTTTTTTCTGGGAGTTGACGAAAAATGAGATGCAGAACCTGACAAAGTTAAGGTCAAATCCATAAAAGGATTTATGTGTCTGGATCCCCTTCAGTAGATTCCAGTACACGAGGGAGACAAGTCAGCTCTTGACACAAAAACCTTGCTTACAACCACAGAGAAACACATCCCCACTCTGGGATTAAAACCTAGTGCTCTTTCCTGAACAAGAACACAGAGAAGAGTTGGTGTTGACAGAGAAATATTCTCCCATTACCTCTCCACATTTATAAAAAATCAAGACAATCAAAATAAAGGGGAGAATGAGGTGAGGGTGGAAAGAAGAAAATAAGATCTCCAGCTATAAATCTCTCTTGTAGTCACCAGTTCAGTAATTTTTTACTTTGTTTCTGTTCCACTGAAATTGTAAAATTGTAAGAAGTTCTAAGAAGTCCTCAGTCTCTCCAATGTGTATTATGGGATACAATGCCATTTAAGACCATGGCATTTGCGTCTGTTTAGTGGCTAGCCAATATAACTTTAGATACTTGTAAGGTTCTGTGTCTCCTGAAACTAGGAAAATCAGGAGTGTGTGTCTGTCCTTTTCTGCAATTCTACCCAAGCTCATCCTAAGCCCCACTCCAGGAGCTTCTAGATTACATGGTTATACTGCTTCACACTGCAGCTTTGTTTGTCTCTGAGAAGAGTTCCTGTATCCAAGAAGTAGGATATCTTTATCCAGGAAGAGAAGTTTTGCCAGTCACCATGAAGAGACAGTAAAAAAGACTACTATACCTATGGATCCTAATCAAAAAGAAAAAGAAAGTAGGATATGGAGGACAGTAGCACAGCTCAAAACCATTCTTTCCTCTTTTCTGTTTCTCTCTGAATCCGCACTTGGAGAGTGCAGGAGGGTCCTCGCTGGAGACAGTAATGCTTTCCTTATAAAAAGAACACCTGCAATGGAAGCCTGTCCTGTAGGACTGCTTAGAAGAAGTATGGCTGAAAACACCTTTCTCTAGAATATAACAGGGATATTCTTATGAGGACTTGAGAAGCTGCATGGTCTCAGCTGAAAAGAGGTTTCCTGCCACTTGCAGGGTTTAGAGTGCTGGAGGTTATAATAGAGATGTAGCTAATAACCCTTCTGGGAACTCTTGGCCTGCAACTATGACACCTTTCATCTCCTGGGCTAGGAAGCAAACAACTGAGGGTTTTGCTTGAAAGATTTTCTTTGTATCAAAAAGAAAGTGCTAGGACTTGTGTAAAACTGGAGGAGTGAGAGGCTGTCAGTGATCCCTGGAGTTAGGATATGGTGTGTGGAAAGCACAGTCTAGATGGTAACAGCAAGGAGTTTGACAGAGCTTGTAGTTTCTTGTGCCTTCCTCTTATGCACTGTGTAACTCTAATGAAAGATGTTGGCTGCCAAATCGAGTAGTGTCTAGGATTATCATTAACCATTTGGGTAAAAAAAGTTAAAAGCAGTCAGCCACAGACATTAGCTTACCTTTACCATTATTTATTATTAAAATTTTTCATTAAATCATAGCTGAAGACAAGGCCTATTAGGGCTTTTTATCTGTGTTTATACTTAAAATTTTGTTTACAGTTTTATTACTAACAAGAAGAATAAAGTAGCCTGTTGCTGGTAACAATAAATAAGAATACTCCAAATAAATACTCTTTTAAGCACACAATTTTCTTCTGTCTTATTTGACTTAGATACTTATTTTTCCCAAGCAGTCCTAACTCAGATTCGGTTAGTTTAAGAATTTTTAATATTGATTGCTTACAAAACCCACTCATTAAATATACATTAGATATATCAGCATTTGTCATCTGTGTTGATGGTATTACAATTAAATCTTAACCTTATAGAAGATTCCTTAAACCTAAGTGGTATTCCTATAGAACCCTTTTCATAATTCTGTTTTCTTTTCCATCCACTTGGTAATGCCATTAGCTTTTTTAAATATCAGGGTTGTTCCTGTACATGTCCACAACTCAGTGATATACTAATAAAACTTCTTACACCTACATTTTCCATTTTTATCTTTTTATAATTTAGACAAAAAATGAGGCCAGAAAGCAAGGCAATTTCATGAGCTCTATAAGCACTAAAACAAGATTGCACGATGGTATTAATTTCTTACTCTTAAGAGAATAAGCCATTTGAAGAATTTGACAATGGATGGAGAGGAAAGTTCCAAATGGACTTTCCAGCTAAGGATATTAGCGTTTTGTGTTCTAATAGCTCTCAGAAAGACCTTGAGATTTCAAAGACACTGTCTATTTCCACATATCTTCTAGTACTGACAGGCAGCAAGGAAAGAGATGGACGACCATTGCACCATGAATGACAGATTTTTCCTTTAGAAGTATGTCTTCCTTTTCTGTATCCTTCCCACCTCTGGCCGAAGTGCACTGGATGTGCAGTGAGCATGAAAATCCCAATACCCATTCCAATGCTTCACTGTCACATGTAAGGGAGAGAATTTGTGACATTGTGCTGATTCAAAAGATGTGGCATGAGAAGTAAATATAGAAGTGGACTGACAAATAAGTGCAAAAGGCATAACTGCAGGCTTTATTCTCTCTGTCCTGTTTGATTTACTTTGAAACTTCTAGTATTAGTGGCATGCAGCAAGCTTCCAAATTGTTCTGAATTAAGCTTTTCCTGTAACAAAATCTGTGACATTTCCTCTCTCTGTTGTTTACAAGCAAGCCTAAGGATGGAGAATCTCTGTTCTGATAACTGATTCAAGGGCTGAATAAGTATTTAAGGGGCACTAGAGACAATTTCAAAAATAGATTGAGGGCAGGATGCTCTCCTGTCCCAACTGAGTATTGTCATCACTGACCTACAGAAACAGGTTGTCTCTTATGTTTAATCTTTCCTTATGCTTATTTCCTGAACTATTGACTAAACTGGCTTGAACAAGAGGCATACAAAGTGCCAGTCCTGACAGTAGCCTGAAGATTGTTCCTTTCTCCTAAGAAATTGTAGAAATTATCTCAAAATTCCTCCAGCTGAGTGGGATACTAAATGCTAGACTACAAAACTAAGAATACCACACATAACATCTATACTGCATCTAGAAGGGGGAAGATTAGTAATATACAATATAAGTTTTGAATATTTCCAAAGGAAAATGAAATTAGGTTTGGACTCAGAGACTCTTTCATAGAGGAGCAGCAGTAGAAAAGACCTGTGTAAGGGTGATTTTCCTTTATGCTTTTTTTATCAAGATTGGGTGCTGCAGAACACCGAGGATGTATGCAAACAACTAGGATACAACCAAACAGGCTGTCAAACCTTCAAAAACCAGAATACAATTGTGAGTAGGCAAGAAACTTTGCAGACAGCAAGAATCCTAAGACTGGATCATTCAGTTTAATTTTCAAAGAGTTGTTGAGAGAAGTTAATAGAATGGCTCCTCTAGATCTCAGAACTGCTGTTAAATGTAATTAAATATGCTTAGTAATCAGTTGGTACATATGATTGCATCTTGCCCTCAGTTACATGACAACAACTTCCCCTTTAATTAAATGGGATTGCACCTGTGTAGGTGATAATACAATTCGGCCTATAATATATAATAAATAATACTCAATATCTTTGCCAAAAAATCATTTAGTTGCATAATTTAGTGAATGTTAAATAATTATTAGGAACATATTTACTGAAATTCAGTTGTTCAACATCTATCTTCATGCAAATTATTGTTATACTTCAATAAATATTCATAGTAATCAGTGTGTATTTAATTAACATACAATAACTTTCTCATTAAGTCTGAGTTAAATCCTTTTAAGGGGGGAGCATTTCATTTAAAGTGTAACTGGAAATGTCTCTTTGGAAGCTTACATAATTAATCTTATTTTTGGTTCCTGACCAAAAGAAAGGGCATTTGATGGCTATGAGGGATTGTCTATTCATAGTATATGATCATGTGCTTTGATAAAAATTCAGCCAAAGCATCTGAGCACAAAACAAGAATGAACTAACAAATGTTTTATTTAACTTGCCTGTGATTTAAATTATTTCAAAATAATTTATTTGGAAGCTTTGAAATTAAATGACAGAACAGTGAGATTTACAGTACAAAAAAGTTTAAAAAAATTAAAATTACATCAAATAGCAAATCAGGCTGAAGATAAAAATTGATGGCATCTTTAGAAAACATGTAATTTAGTCACTCTCCAATTTTCATTCAATTTTTACCTTGTTTTACTATTTAATGATTTACTTGATCAGACCTATTAGTAAAATGGTTTATTTTCTTTCGGTTTATGCACATTATTGACATTAAATTATTAGAAACTGTTCAGCTTTCACTTTTTAATGAAATTATGTAGGATTCCAAATTTCTGGTTTCCTTATTGTTATTTTGGTTTATGCAGACCCCTATAAATTCTCTTATGGAGTAAATGGAAGGGTTTAATATATGTGTGAAAAAGAATAGTTTTCCTTTATACCAATAATTTTGAGATGTACCAGACATTTTCTTTCCCCCCTCAAAAAAACCCAGAGGAAATTAAAAGGATAGTCAAATTCTGCATTCAGACAGAACAAAGACATTTTAAATGCCTTTCAAAATGTCAAAGATCAAGATGTTCTGGAATAACGTACTGGATTATACATGTGACTTCTCAGTTTGAGGTGATTCTCCGGTGCTCCTGGTATAATTTACCGCTGTCTTAGTGTCGTATACTCAATCCTAGTGTTAGTCCTTCCTTCAGCTTCCTTCAGCTGAGTGAAAATTCCATTAATCATATCAAGTAGAACAGCACCAGATGAAAGCTAAAAATGCCAATATCAGAAGAATGAGTAGCTTAATGTTTAAGGTATTTTCTTGGATGTAGTAATGCAGAGGTTCCAATTCATCCTGCAATTAATACAGACGAAGAGTTAATGGTGTCTCTAGTAAGTAATGGTCTATTCTAGCATACACTGGTTCACACCAGCAATAGTGTTTGGGGAAATTCTTCACAAAGAAGGTTTCACTGAAACCAATATATTCATATGAAAGTTGAACTAGACCTTTCTGGCACAAAATATTAATCAGAAATTCACAAAAAGGTGATAAAAGCATCTATCAAAATTGCTTCTCCCTGTTCTGCTTTTTCCTCAGTAGGACTTCAGGGGTGAAGCTGAGTTGGGCAGCTGTGTCGAGGGGAAGCAGATCTGCTGAGAGGAGCTGAAGCTCTATGGACAAGGATCCTGGGAACATTTCTGTGTTTTTCAGTGACACAGGTTTTGAACTGGCAGGAAGGACTCACTTGCCCCCTGCAGCCTGTGGCCCTCAGTCCCCCTCTCCCTGCTCTCTTGCAACATAAAACTGAATCTCGCAGTAGAGAAGGAAGTCTTCTATCCTAAACATATTATAGTCTGCATCTGAGAAGGTCTCCTCTGGGAAGAATGAGATGAATTTCATACCTACCATGTATCAAGGGCAATTGGGCTTTCAGATTTCCTTGGTAAATGTTGAAACCAATCAATCTACATAAAAGAGCACCAAAATACTTTTCAATAAAATAAAATAAAATTTAAAAAAAAAGAAAAAAGCATAGCAAATATAGGTCAACTTGAACACCCTTGATAAAGGGTGATTTGTGCAAACATAGGCATACAGTGACATTTAAGATGGTTTCTAACTGCCATTGTATAAAGGTCTGCCATGAGTCCAGGGTAATATTTGCCAACGCCACAAAGATATCGTCAGTAACCCAGGATGCTACTAGATGCCTCTCTTAAGGCAGCTGAATGACTTACAAATGCTTGGAATACAGCACGAAAGAATAAATAGTTACTCTGCATTTTATTTGTCTATAGAAGAATTGTGACAGCTCTTATATCAAATGAGCACACACTCTGTAAGGTAACAAAATTTTGAAGGACTCTGGTAAAAGGAGAGACAAAGCTTTTCCCCCTTTTTTCTACTAACAATACAGCAAAACTTGCCCAGACTTGGCACTGGTGAAATCTGTCTCACACCTAAGGAGCAATGAGTGTTTCCACACATAGAATTTGTTGCCAAGTCACATTCTACTTAAATGCAGATTAATTTTTTCATTTCTATAACCTTCTGCTTCCTATATATGATCATTTAAGTACTAAAACCCAGAGCATAAACCTTACCCAAGGATCTTCCTTGGCTTTTTATTTATTTCACTACTCATCACTCTTTCACAAAGATTGTCTTTGGGGACTTAGAGCTCAAAATATGCCTTGTTTCATTTCAGTCCCCAGATTACCTAAACTCCACGACTGTATGGTTACCCTCCTTTTTAAAAGAAGGGATTTAAATTGGCATGCATGTGATACTCTAGACTTATTTACACTAAAAGAAGGCATCTCAAAGTTTAAATTTTCTGCATGAAGAATTTTTGTGTCTCTCAGATGAATAGTGCAACACATTGTTTTTTGTGTTTAAGTTTGGCAAAGCCAAGAGGTCCGTTCAGGCAGTTGTAGGTAGTTCTTATGATTCTCTTTTCTTTACTACTTCACTTCACTTCTTTATTCCTGTTGCATGTGAGCCTTTAACTGATTTGGAAATCAAGGTGAATAGGACAAGGTTTTTAAATGCAGCTCATTATAGTCTTTATAATAAATTTCTCTCCCAGACTTCATCCCATGGATTATACAGAGTAAATAGGCTGTGTATTTTACACTGCATTTTACAGATGAGAAAATTGAAAAAAACTCAATAAAAACATAAAATAAGACTAACTTAAATTATGTATCAAGTATAAATTTAGTCTTTAAAATGGCTCTGATACTTAGGAAATGAGCTTCATAACTTATTGGAGACTCTCCTGCTTTTGAGTTACTTTCCTTGCCTATTATTTAGCAACTGATTATGGTTTCTTCTCTATATTCATTATATTTAACTTCCACTGTGTGGGAGAATGTGTATGTATGTAAAAGGACACACATTTTATGAATGTTTTTGTATTTTCTTTTAAAAATATCACATACTACCACTTCTTCCTCCTTCTTGAATCAATGTGCTATTTCTTCACCAGACTAACAAATTAAAAACAATTTCCAATTTCTTTCACAAATACTTAGTGGCCAAAGATTATTAATGCATTTGTCGGACTGGCATAAATTCAAAAATTGCTCAGTTAGGGAAGAAGAATATAAAGCATTGATTGTTTACAATCACATTTTGTAATCTATATTTTCCTCATGGAGGTGAAAGTTTATCTCATTGTACTACAACAGTTATAATTTCACCACAGCTATTCATCAAACTGATATTTTGGAGCTGCAAATTATCGCTTTCTGAGGCTACAAAGTAAGCAAGCTGTTGGCCTTTCCCTTAATACCCTCCTTTAAAAATAATAGCTGCCAGCAAGTTATAGTTTTATCTCACATATGTGAGAGTACTCCAATAAATCACTTCTGCTTGCAGCAATTATAGATTATGAGGCTTTTATAATCATGAAATAAGCCCAATAGTCCACTGTTGTTCTCAGAAGATTGAAAATCACTGTGTATTATTCTCTGTGTGGATGTATGAGCCTCTTGTTTCTCAGGGGCTAGTGTTACATTTAGCCATGCTGCTGGTATGTACCTTGTATACCAAAAATGTTTCCTACAAGTTGGGAAACATTAGGGTGTTTTTTGTCAATTTCTGACATCTTTTTCTATCAAAGAACCAAGTGCACTTCAGGTGTTTTAACTCCCTAAAGTCATTCTTTTGGTTCTCCTTTCTTTTTCTCCAGGTACAAGAAAATCGCCTATAAAACAGTGTTTTGAAATGCTCTGGCACAGAAAATAGTACATAAAAGCCACTGGAATGAAGTCTGTGATGGAGGTTTATCATAATTCTCTCTTATGGCAATTAGATACACTGATACTTTTGTATCCTAAGAACCACAATATTTGGACGGCAATGATTAGAAGGAGTTTCTTTCTGGAAATAGATCTAAAACCATGGTTTTGATGACATTCTTAGCAAAACATTTGTGCTATAAGCAAGATAATGATGACAGATATCAAGGTCAGGGTAATTACTTTCTATATTTGGATTAGTATTACCCTGGGTGTTATACACAAACTATCTACAAACATCAATCTACTGCTGTCCTTCCTTAGGAACAACCTTTCACTTTTACATCATAAGCTTTAATGTATGTGCCAAAATAAGAATGAAAAAAAAAAAGTTGTATTTTTGTTGGGCTTTTTTAAACCCAGAAGGTTCAGTATAAAAAAATAAAGACAAAGAAAAGAAGCAAAACAAAGTTGGCTTTAAAGTTGCAAATATGTAAACTCAGAAATGCAGATTGCAAAACCAGTATTTTATCCAAGAGTGTTGGGTGACAGAAACCAGCTAGCATTCAAAAGGAAATTGGTGTGTCAAGTTCTTATTTATATTTCTGATACTCCTGAAATTAATAGATAGCTATTTGCTTTAATCTTTTCATATCAGCCACAAACTGCTTGTATATGTTTTATCATAATAATTTTGATAGGAATTGAATTTTATTCCAATGGCAATCAGTTTCTAATTTTCAAGCCCAAGTTGTTGGATTGTAGCTGTGCTTGAGGGTGATATAAGAGCCTTATGTAAACAGTGCTTCTGAACTATACATGCATCTTGACTGGACTAAATCAACAGAGATAGTAGTGTGCTGATTCAAAGGCACACATAAATGAAAAATGTTTCAAAGCCAAACTAATGCGATCTTCTGAGCTGTGAGTTAAATTTAGTGTTATAACAAAAGACAGAGTCAGTAAAGTAAGCCTTATTCCTTCAAATTCTTTGCTTTAATTCTATTAAGAGTCTGGACACAGTAAACTCAGTGTCCCCACCCCCAATAGATCTCCTTCTGAATTATTTGTCTTTGAAATTGCTCATTTTTTTCTCCAGCTGTGCTGCAATGTTCAGCTGAGGCTATAAATAAACAGCTCTTTCAAGTGTCATTGGCTAACATCATCCTATGCATTGATCATGGAATAATGCTTTCAAGTTTCTATTGCATTGTGAACTGGATGTTCCTGGCCTAAAATGTGTGTGGCTTGTGGTAATTTGGTATGAAAACTCTTGGGTTCATCAAGTTTTACGGCTTCTGCATCATCAGTCAAAAATTTAAATCTTCTGCCATTTTCTTACACTAAAGTCATGATAAAATGATTCTTAAGCTACAACATGAAGGGGAAAAAATACTCTTTTTCTCAGTGGTGACAACTTGTCTCCCTATTTTTCATCCAAATAAGTAGAACACTCTAAATCCTGTCCAGAAGGCACAGACTGGAAGAATTAATCAAAGGTTTGTTTATGAGTTGTTTGGAGCAGATTAAATGCTGTGTTGACAACACAATTTACAAATTGTCTATCGACATCAACAGGAGCAAAGCACCTGATCCTGATGTCAAGGAGAGTAGATCTGAGACCCAATCAAAGAGCTTAGCCAACATGGTAACCTCCTAAACTGAACTTCTGAGAATAGTCCTTGAAATTTAGTACTTGCATCCAAGCACGTGCACTGTCACCCAAACATTTCACCTCGTATGAGGAATGTTCACTGTGGAAATAATGAGCATGAATGTTCAAGTGGATCAGTTTGCTCAATGGGACAGTTTCTCACTTGCAAGTGATGAATACAAATAGAGGCTGGCTTTCCACTGAGCAACAGTGAGATCTGATGAAAAGAAGCAATAATATTTTTAAGGGTCTTGGACTATACGAGAAGCAGCAAAACTATGACTATGTGATTCTCAGTCATACATCATTAACTGCTTAATAACACGATCCAGGAACTGCCTTTTTGGTATAAACACAAGGAAGACTCCAGGGAGAACTTATTGGAGCCTTTCAGTGCTTAAAAGCAGCTTAAGAAAGATGAAGGCAGACTCTTTAGAAAGGATATGTAGTGATAGTACAAGAGATAATAGTTTTAAACTAAAAGAGGGTAGATTCAGAATAGATATAAGAAAGAATATTTTTAAAATTAAGGTGGTGAAATACTGGCAAAATTTGCCCAGTGTAAGAATTGATAGGCACACAAGTAAGCTCAGATGACCAAACCATGGCTAATGTATTAAGGAAAGGTTTATTCTGAAGTCAGACACCCTGGATGCACTGCTAAGTGAAAACATAGCAGGGGTAAAAAGCAGCCCTGGTTGTCCCATTCTGGTGCCTTTATAACAACACCTTTCGCATGCACAGAACTTCACAGTGATAATCTCCTCTGTACTTTATGTTTTCTTTCTCTCCACAACAGACCTCCAACAAGTGTGAGAACTTTTGTCTCTTCTTGCAAGAGGGGAGTTAATTTCTCAAAACTGTCAGGGAAAAACAGGTACTCCTGTTAATGGGAAAGAATTTTCTCCCACACTGGGTTTTTTCTAGGCCTGGTTTTTCCAGCAGCAAAACCCTCCTTGAGCGAAACTCTTTTTTGCCTTTGAATAAATCTTCCACATTTAGCTTTCTTTCCCTACACCCAGAGAAGTGGCAGATGCCTCATCCTTGGTAACATTCAAGGTCAGGTTAGACAGGGCTCTGAGCAACCTGTTCTGCTTGAAGCTTTTAGAAGGGAGCACAGCTAGTTTGGTCCCTCCCAACCCAGACTATTCTATGGTTCTGACTGTATCTTCCAGTATCCCTAACAATTGCAAAGGCTTCACAAGGTGGTTGCTGAAAGCCCACTTTCCACTTCCTTTTTTTTTTTCAGAAACAATTACTGAATGTAAGAATCTATTGCTTTTTAATATAATATTTTACTTCAAAATCTGATCAGAAACTGGTGTTTCAATGTCTGATAGTTTTTCATCAATTTTTCCAATACTGCTATTTTATTGTGATTAAATAACTGATTTTAAAATACTCTGAAACGGTTGAAGCAGCAGGACTTTGAGTGAAAGACTCAGGTAGTTGGATGGCAGCAGTAACATGTACCTGTGGCAATTTGGAGAGTAGGGTACATCCATGGAAATTTGTAGACCTGTGCACTATCTACATCAGTTTTGCAAACAAGCATAGTTGTCTTGGCTGGAAGTTCGGATGGTGGAAATCATGGACTGTTTATGGAGAGAAAACAGGACTAGAGTCAGCAAGTCAGCATTAGATTAAAAAGATTTTTGTGAGTGTCTGTTTACCAAGATCATCACATTTCTAAAACAGCTTTACAGATGACAGACTGGCTTTTCAACGTTTGAGAGTTTGGTTGACAAGACTGGGTATCTATTAAAGAGTGAGAAAAAAGGTAAAGAATGGCATGAGGATTGGTTTGCTTCATCTTGTAGACATTCCTTTACTAACAGTATGAGACTCATTAAAAATACTAGTGCCTGAGAATATTGCAGTACTCTGCAAATTGATTCATTCAAGAAGTGCTGTATTTCTTGTTGTTTGAACCAATTCATTTGCAGAAGGTGCAGTATTTCTCATTGTTTAAAGTAATTCATTTGCATGTGCTGAACACTCCCATGCTACAAGATGCTTAAATTGTGAAAAATAAGCCCTTTCTTCATGTTACTGGCAATACACTGCAAGTAAAAGCATACAAAATTAACCATGATGCAAATGATTTCATTAGATTATTAGATTCTTAGAGATTAATATTAACAACTGACAGCACCCTCTGTAACAATAGGAGCTTTTCTTTGCAACAGCTAGTTTTAAAATGGAGTGTTGTTGTCCTTCTTATCATTTAGTACCAGATGAGAGTAATAAGAAAAGCACATCCTCTATCCAACAGCTGGGAACCCCAGCTTCATAGATAAGAGAGGTTGTGTTAGTTCCAACAAAAACTGAAATGTCCTGAAAAATTTTCTAGGAATAATGGGATCTGTATAGAAACGCAAAGGACAATTTAACAGGTTTGTACATCCATTAATCTTATGTTTTAAGCTCGTCTTCAAAAATGTGTACCTCATTCTGGCTTGCTGTAACTTATGCTTTCTTTTAGATTTCTGAATAATCATACATAGATATTCTTTGGCATTAGGAAAAAAATAAATTCAGTGATCAAACCCCAAAAATAATTGGTTTGAGCTGAAGTTTCCAGAGTGGTATATTGGCATTTTAGATGTTAAACTGAATGTGTGAGACTTAAATGCAAACCTTTTTAGTGGGACTCAGTGGAAAAGGGCAACTAGTGTATGTTTTAAGACCTCTTTCGAGCTTATTTTTGGAAGAGAACAACTTACTCATCCTTTACTGCAATTCATAATATTTTAGAGAATAATTGCTAGCACTGCAACCTAAAGTCCTTGAAAACGGAACTACCTACACTGGGAATGAATATATCCTTAGCTGTCACCATCACTTTCCCTTTCTGGGTGAAGGACTCTGAACAATGGCACAGAACCTCTTAGCCCCTAGGCCACTTTGGTCCAGCTTCAGCAATGTGTTTTATTTCTCTCAAAAGCTCATGAAGAGACACTGATTATAGCTTGGAAATAATAAGCCTCTGTAAAATTGGATACTAAGCACTTCACAAATTGTTTCTGAAGTTGATCTAATGGGGCCAAGAAAATAAGTCATTCTACTTACATACATTTCCTTAGTCCTCCTCAGTAATGTTCTAAGAAATTGTATAATTTGAAATCTATGAAAATAAATGCAGGTAAATGCAGCTGAAAGTTTGGTTCCTAGAGATGGTTGCTGAAAAGGTGTCTACACTGAATTTACGAAACAACATTTGCACTGTACACTATTTACTACAAGGTATCCCTGAATTACTTGCAGTGCAGTGGTGGGACAGCCCTTTGTGATCAACAGCCAGTGTGAATTCCCCTTTTTCTCTTCAACTGTTAACTTGAAAATCTTGAATAACTCCCACTTAAGGTCTTGCAGTAATCAAAAATTTCCAGGGAAAGAAAAAAATGCTGTGTGAAGAAGCAAGGCACTTTTCTAAAAAAATATTTATCACCTTATTTTAACCTAAAACAAACATGGAAGCTGAAACATGGCTGTGGTCTTCTCCTGTCAGCAGTGTGGTGTAAGAATTGCTTGGTGAAGCTATAAGTAAGGGGAGGATGACATGCACTAAAAGGTAGGAAACGGAAAATTGCCTCAGAAAAGTAGAGCATTCTCAGCCATACAGTTCCCCATTAAGGGGATCTGTAAAGGAAGGTTAGTATGTCACTTGGCATTTTGGAAAAAAATGAAACTTAGAGAAAAGTAGCTAGAGGAAGCCCTGAATTATGATTGCAGCTGCAAATAAATCCAACAGTTTTTCTATTGTTGTATAAACCAGTAAGCTTCTAGAATTCATGTGTTATTAGACAGACGCTATGAATATGTTGTAAAACACAAAACTAAAAGTTAAGTATCTTCAGATAGTGAAGGAACATGTGAATTGCCTACATTTTAAAAAATCCTTATGTGACTGCGTATTAAGGTTACCACAAAACCTCTATATAGAGAAAAGTGTTTCTTGGCTTCCAAAGTCCAGTACTTTCGAAAGATAGTAGTTACTCATATTTATATTTCTCAGCATTTTTATTATAAAAGATTTTTTCAAAGAAAAAGAAGCTTTCCTAAGAAAGCTATCACCTGTGTTGTTTGTAAAAAGTATTCGAAATACAGCAATAAAAAAGTTGCCAAGGTGTGGAATTGCCTTTTCCTTGTCTCTTAAAATTCCACTAATGTTTAGCCCAAGTATCAACTTCCACTTTTTCATCACTTGTTCTTTAAGGAAAAATTTAGCATTTTGCAAAGGTGCTATTTGACAGTGAACATTTTAAAGGTCTAGACCAAGCCTGTTACCAACATAACAGTAGGTAAAGTAATGTCATGGTACTTAAAATGCTTAAGAATTAGCAGAATGCACAGGATATTTGGCTAATTGACACCACTGTGTTAGAAGTCACTTTCCATGGCAGCTGATTGACTTAATAGCAGTATACTTTGCTTTACATCAATGTTGCAATGGTTAAGGAGCTATGGGGAAGACACTGGAATTGTATCCAATGAGAATTTAAAAAAAAAAATCTTTAAAAGTTAAAAGGCTGTTATTTGTTTGTAGAAGCCAAGTCCTAGAAGAGTTAAGAATGCCAAATTTATGGTTGTGGAGCATCCTTGATACAGACCTTATCTACATGCTATGACATGCAAAGCTATATGCAGAGCACTGCCTCTTCCAGCCCTGTGAGTTCCCAGAGGTGGAGCAGACTCAAGATCGGATGGTTGATTTCCTGTCTGGCAATGTCTGGCTGCTTCATTTTGCACCACAGATAACTCCTTTTTAAATATAGGCTTTTTCTGATAATTATAATAATTAGAATCAGGTGTTGCATTTTTATGCATTTATCAAATATTTGAAGATATTTTTCATCTGTCTCACATTTAATAATTTAAGGATGAATTGTAGAGGATTCCTGAATTATAAAATCTTTCTTATTTATATGCCCTGCTTCCTCAGCCCTCTTCATTTAAAGTGGGACAAAAAAATTAAAAAGAAAAGGTCCTGCAGAGATGGTTTCTTATTCCTTGGATGTGTTTCCACTCAGGAACAAAGGTCCTCACATGAAAAGCAGCTTGCAGGATAGATGCTTTTGACAGTGCATTTTATAGAGAGGTTATTTCCTCCATGGCACTTTGATAACGGCCTGGCACACTTCAAATGCAATGGCAATATAAATGAGGAAAATAAATCAAAGGCATTTTGGGAAACTAAATTCTTTGGGTATAAATTTTGCCTTTGGATATTATAAACACATAAAACTAAAATGGATGCCAAAAGAAGTGTGGAGTGAGTACCCACAGCAAGTATTCAGCCTTTAAATTACTCATTGCAAACAGCAATTAGTTAGGCAACAAATATTTTTAGCCATTACTCATACTGTAATAACCTTTAATAAATTCAAAGGAAATAAGAATATCCAGTGTGATAAATACCTTTTTAGGCATGTTCTCCAGAAGTAGTCATTGAGTGCACTGCAACTCATTACTGAAGAGAAGAGCAAGTACACTAAGGAGTTCATTAAATCTATATGTAACATAGCTTAACATAAATTGGAACTGTATAAAATATTTTGGAACTATGTAGGTATATTGTGAAGAAAATAAAGATAGTTTATTAATTATGTAAAAATATTTTCTCTGGGAGATATTCTAAACACTATTTTCTGCAGAAGGTTTGTGAATCACAAACCTATAACCCACAGTGTTCAAGTCTCTTATTTAAAGAGGCTCAAGTTCCCCATGTTTTTTTATAAAATGGACTTTAAAAAGTTCCTCAGTTTTCAGTTATTGAACTGTAAAGCTCCATTTCTCTCTACTATGTGTTGTATTATCTCTTGTCCTTGAACAAGATGCTGGTATTTATGAGCACATTTTCATAAGTTTTGCTTATGAAAGGTCAATCATTCTGAGATATTCAATGATTTTACTGATTATGTAAGGGATCTTATTGATTATACCTTGTGATACTATTTACATGTTTTGCTTTTTATCTATTTATTCACTGCATTAGAGATGCTTTAAAGCCAGCTACAGTTAATACCAAAAATGTGAGCAATCTCACTGCTTACCTTCTGTATATAGGTTTTCTTTCACTTTTACAAATAATGATTTATGCAAAGTCACCAAGACAGCTATTGCTTCCATTGTGGAGTTTATTATCTCCAAGATGTGCAGACAAGTCATTAAGCTCCAATAGAAGGATTAGTATACAAAAAGATCACTGCATTGTGATTTTCTGGTTACATGGTTCAATACAATGATGGTTTAAGGAAGTAAAAGCCAATTTTAACGTTGTTATTACAGAACACTGTCTGTCAATAGGCAGTTATAAATACTACTCTCCTGTAAGAGCTACTTGTCCATAAAGGGGTCTTTCTATCATGTACCAATGGGATCAGAAATACAGGAAAATGACTTATGAAGAAAGGATTTATCTTCCTTATTACTTGGGGGTGCTGTGGATGACAGGCTGGACATGAGCTGGGCAATGTGAGCTCGCAGCCCAGAAAGCCAATTGTATCTTCGACTGCATCAAAAGAAATATGGCCAGCAGGTCAGAGAGGGGATTCTCTCCCTCTACTCCACTCTGGTGAGACCCCCACCTGGAGTATTGCATATATTGCACTAGGGTCCAAACATAAGAAGGATGTGGACTTCACTGTAAGGTTGGTGAAACTGGAAAAGGTTGTTCAGAAACGCTGTGGATAGCCCATCTCTGGAAGTGTTCAAGACCAGGTTGGATGGGGCCCTCAGCAACCTGCTCTAGTGGATGGTGTCCCTGCCTATGGCAGGGGAGTTGGAACTAGATGACATGAAGGTCCTTCCCGTCCCAAGACATTCTACAATTCTATGAGTACCTAAAAATATTTTTTCAATTGTATCTTTTAGGATAAAAGTCCTGTAACAATGTGAACCTTCTCTTTAAGGTTCATGTCTTGTACATTTTCTCCTAACATATTAATTTTCAAATAACCAGCTTAATTAATCTATTCTAAAGGATCAAATGCTGGGTACTTTGCTCCAGCATCAATTCAAAATACATTGCACACCTTGCACTGAATATGCCCTGGCTGGCATGTTATGTGACAAAGTTTTGTTATCTATTGCAAACCAGAAATATTATGTTTAGAATTTTCCCATTTTATAATGAAAGTAAAAAGGAGGAAATAAAACACCTTCAATCAGGTTTTATGCCTTACTTGGTATAAAAGTATTCAAACCTGCTCTGTTCTGCAAGGCACCTAGGGTCAGGAGCTCACTTGATGAAAGGTTTTGGCAATCAGAAAAATCTTTATTAATTAATTACGAATGATTTTTTTTTCCCAGTGGGAAAATTTTCACCATGTCCAGTAGTGCCCACCATACCCTGGCAGCCAGGACATATCTGAGACATCCCACAAAGGGATAAAAAGTATGTGGCTGGCGAACTACAGCTTTTTGCAAGGGATGGGATCAGGATATGACCTTTCTCAAATACATAATATATACCAGGTTGTCATGTTTTAACCGTTGCAAGTATTTCCAAGAAAATATTGCCTTTTATTAGTCTATATTAAAAAAAGTCCATGCTTCTGTTATAGGCCATGTAGCTCATGTCACGTTGTCTTTATAGACTGACATGTCATGATATTTTGATGACTCTGAAACATGGGATTCGCACAGATCGAAGGGAAGAGATAAAATAAATACAGTGCACTTATCCCTGAGGTCAAAATGAAATGGGAAGAGAGAAATACAGCCTTCCATTCAAAAAGCTGAAGTCTAGATGTACAAAACAGCTTTCTGAAAAATAGTGAAGGTGACAGACCTTCAACTGGGGCTTTTGTGAAATCTGACAGACTATAATGAATACAGATTTAGGATGGGTAAATAGGTATATTCTTTGTTGTGAAGAGCTCACTTTCTCTGCAGACTCAAGTAGTCTGTGTAGCTGCTCAGAAATGTTATGCTCTTCAAGAAAAGCCAAATTGTGCAGGACAGTAAAGAAACATTTAGGGAAGATCCTAGTCTGAAAATGTGGTCATCATATTTATTTTTTAAGTATGCACATTTTGCAAAGACCAAGAACATTTGTTTTCCATCAGTTTGAACTGATGACATTTTAGCTAAAATATTATTGTGTAATGTAAGCAATATTTCCCTCACTTGAAAGTTTATTTTTTGTTAGAAGAAAAAGCACAAGGAAAACTAGTTGTGTATACTTTAGCAGATGTTTGATGGAGCACTTCATCTATTTCCTGTTTGGTTCCCATGCCATAGAATCATGGAATGGCCTTGGGTAGAAAAGGTCATCAAGATCATTTAGTTCCAACCCCAGTGCTGTGGACAGGGACACCATTCACTAGATCAGGTTCTCAGAGCTCCATCCAGCCTGACCTGAAACATTTCTGGGGATGGGGAAGCGACAGCTTCTCTGGGCAACCTGTTCCAGTGGCTCACCAGTCTCACAGTAAATAATTTTTTCCTAATATCGAACTTAAATCTACACTATGTCTGTTTGAAACCATTCCCCCTTGTCCTGTCACTACATGATCTTGTAAAAAGTCCCTCTCCAGATTCCTTGTAGGCTCCCTTCAGATACTGGCAGGTCACAATTTTGTCACCCCAAAGCCTTCCCTTTTCCAGAGTAAAAAACCTCAGTTCTCTCAGTTTTTCTCATAGGAGAGGTGTTCCATGTGTCCAGTCATCTTGGTGGCCTCCTCTGGACTCGCTTCAACAGGTCTGTGATGTAGCTGGTGATGAACCTTGTCTTCAAGTCCTAATCACAATTCATATATCAAATAAGAAGCACAGCTAAAATTGCTCTAATCCCATGGAGTAAGAGAAACCAAAGTTTATTCAAGTTTTATCTTTCACCAATGGCTACAGAAATACATTGTTACACATAATTTAGGTGCTTGGATAAAAGAATTCAAATCCATCTATTCTAGACCTGTACAAAAAATTTAGACATGCTGCTGGTTTTTGAAAGAAGTCTTTGATGAGACATTCTGGACCCATGGTAAATTCCAGAAGAGTGTGCCACACCTAATTTATTCAGCAGGAAGTAATTTATCAGTTGCCAGCTCACCAGTATCCAGTGGCCTAGAATGTGAACTTCTAATGAAATATTAAAAATTAACAGAGAAAAGTTGTNTTCCAGAAGAGTGTGCCACACCTAATTTATTCAGCAGGAAGTAATTTATCAGTTGCCAGCTCACCAGTATCCAGTGGCCTAGAATGTGAACTTCTAATGAAATATTAAAAATTAACAGAGAAAAGTTGTACTTAATACAAATTTCCTCTGCAGCAGGCCAAGATGAATGAATTAATAGTGTCTAAGCCCAGAATGGGCTATTTTGATACAGACGCTGCAGCATCAAAATTCTTCCATTTATTCAGCAACTATTTTGACTACAGGAGTCCTTTAAAAAGGTAATATATACCAATTTAAAGGTGGAGAATCTGTCGTATCTTTTACTAACTTGCTGCAGTAGCCAATTGTTCTCATTCCTAAGAAAGTGTGCCGACTTATTTTGGTCAAAATTCAGCTTCCAACCGTTGGATGGTTTTGATGCCTTTGTCTCCCAGATTAGTGCTATCTGCTGTCAAGTAGGTCGGCCTCATGTAGGTACTTCCTTAAGTCACCTCTTAAACTGAAGAGATGAGTTTTAAACAGCCATTTTGAAGTGAATGAGTAATAAACTGAAAGTTTAGGCCAACTTTGCTCTTGATATTTTCATGTTTTTTTCGAACTGAGAAAGTAAAATGCATCAAATACAGCTGTGCATGGAATAACCAACATTAATTCAAAAGTGAACGGAATTTTATTGTAACTTTTTCTGTTTAATATATTTTTTCTTTCCTTCTTCTATATCAAGCCTGTAACTGTTTTAAAAAAGAATATCAAATGTTATAAAACAAAGAATAAGTAGTTATTATCTTAAATTCATTTTTCTACACTCATTTAAAATTTTTTACTTTTTATATTTTCAATAAAATGATGCTTTTATGAGTCATAACTTTAAGACCATAGCATTACAAAGAATAAATTTTATAGGTATATAGGCTGCATTAGATCTTTCAAGTGTTCAACATGGTGTTTACCATGCAAAGATACTGATTTTAGTAGGGGGTTTCATTATGATGTCGGAAATATTTTGAAGTCTTGAAAAAAGGGTATTTTTGTAAAATCTTGACTGTCAGTGAAAAGATGTCTAATATGTGCTAAAAATTAACAGAAGGTTATTTAAGGCCCAATTAATTCTTCTGGGCTCTTAAGATATACTGAGCTTTGTAAGTGTTCATCACTAAATATTCTGCAGCAGTGCTTATAGTGTATAATGAATAACACTCAGCAATGATAGCACAGCATCATCCTTATTCTTTTAGAGCAAGCTTTTCTCAATTCATTCATCATTTCTTTCAGAATTTTACAGTTACTCCGTAAAATCAGCCTCATTCTATATTCAAGAAAAAGGTTATCAAAAATAGAAATGCCTTGAATGTTAAATTTGTTTAGTAGGTGTTACAGGTCTATGAATATGGAATACATGAGTTTATCGTACAGAGTGCAGAAATATCCAGAAAGGACCAAGATCTGTCAAGTCAAACGGAAAACCAAAATATTTGTCCCCAGGCTAACAAATTTCTTCAGAAATACGGGTTCTTGTTTGGATTTTTCACTTCTGGCATTTCAATAGCCCAGGGTCTCTAACATTAGTGCTTTAGTTTTGGGAAAGTATTAGGTTTTTAATACAGCTATTTAACAAGAGTTCTGAAGGTAGTTTTCCAGCAACATCATTAGGCTGTTTCACTTTTTTATTATACACAGCTTGGTTGTCTTTATAGTATCTAAACATCTAAAAGAGCAGGACACCAACAGAATCATGGGTTATGTCCCTTAGAGATATATATTGAAAAATGGCTTTTAAACCTTTCTCAAATCAAGGGGAATAGTTTGGTAAATGAGGCAAATTTGCTCTCTTAGGCACCGATAGCAAATACAATATAAATAGCAGAGAAAATTTCATATTGAAAGCATACAGCAGTAGTGCTGGTAAACAATAAAAAAAATTAAATTAGTTACACACTAGAAGAGCAGAGAGTGAATTAAGATAAAGTGAAACCATTTAATTGTTCAAAGACCACAAAACATAAAAATCAAAGTTAATATAGTTTGTCTTGCAGGTGTAGAGTAGTCCAGTAGTCACTGAAAAAGCTCATTAATTTCCATACAATTAACTGTAATTAATAAGACACCCCAGGAGCGTGTGTTACTGAGAGATAATGTCAGCCCTTGGGCGTGACCTACCCTGTGATGTTATCTCAGCATGGCTCAAATTTCATACTCCTCCTGAGCTAATAAAATTAAGGTTTCTTATAAAGGCTACTTTGCTAACTTTGGTTATTGACTTTCATTCCCATGGTCCACAGCATTGGTAACACGATCAGGACAAATATGAAAACAGAACACATACAAAAAACTGATCACAAAGTGATTTAGCAGCAGAGGGAGAAGACAGAGCAGTTAAAGCATGAACAGCATATGTCACACACTAGCAGAGCCCTGAAGAAATATTTGAAAACAAAACAAAACAAAACAAAAAAGAGGCTTTGAAGCGAGTTAGCAAAACTATGTGATACATCTATCACAGTTAATCAAAGGCTGGAGCAACTATCACCTGAAATCATTCCTCTCTTGATTACACCTAATTGTACACTAGTGAAATTCAAATCCTCACTGAGAACTCCAGGCTTACAGACAGTATGCTGCTGAGAATGTCCTTCAGAGCCTTCTGCAGTTAAGTTTCATTTATGTCTTACCTTACAGATGCAAAGGAAATATAGAAATGGCTGGAGTGAAAAGGGTGAAGGGGAGATTGATGCTAGGAACTGCTAAGATGACAGAGGAGCTCCTCTGGGTGCGAGTATATTTGCTGGAGTACAGCAGGGAATGTGGAAGTTGGCAAAGGAGGAGAGGTATCATGAAAACTATTGCTGTTTCACTGATAAGTTGCAAACTTGTGTTGGTCTCCCTGGAGGAACAAACCTGTCAAAGAACATAAGGATAGTCATTCAAGAAGCTCAGTAATGTTTATAGTTGACTGAATCTGAGGTGATCTCGCTAAGACAGAATTTTGGAAGGAATAAAGGTTGGACCTCAGACCCAACAATATGGAGTTCATTAAACAGTTGTGCTATTTAGTGAAGAATCTGTGAAACAATGTTATGTGGACTATCCCCTAACTTTCAAGGATTTGGTGATGCAGGCATGAGAGATTACATTACTTCTAATGTCACAGTGGAAATGCTTTAAAATTACATGAACCTGGAATCTTTCTAACCAGTAATAAAACTGGTGCAAAACAACATGGTTTAAATGACAATTTGCTTTCTCTAAATACACATTTCAATTTTTCCCAGTGTTTAGAATGTAAAAGAGTCCTCTCTTTCTGTACATTGTAACTTAGAAAGAGTTCAGATTCCAGCTTTATCTTTCAAGCATCTGTAGTACTTGTGAATCTTGTTCACTGATATATTTGATTATAATTACATTCTCCTTCAGAGTTTATATGGTCATGTTTCATGTTCTCATCATTAACATAACTCTGCCTCTATTATGTACGGCCCATGCAAAGGATTTCCTCTCTATGAAACACTCCATTCCAGCAGACTACAAAATAAACCTCTTAGGGAGCTTTTTTGACAGATTTAAAGCAGATATATAGCTGGGAAGCAAGTCATGTTAATGTTGGAGGGGTTCAGTGTACCTGAATTTATTATGATGTTAATTAGATGAATGTACTTTCAGCTTTACATATAGGAATCTCTTTTTTACTGAAAATTTAATAAATAAAATAATTATTTCTTGTTTAAAAATTCAAAATTCCTAGCTACAAAAGGAATTTAGATAACTTTTTAACTGAGTCTCTGTTTTTCTCTCACTGTAAAGAAATAATCAAATCCCCTGTATCTAGAGATATCATACTCTGAAGATATTCTTTTTGTAAAAAATGAGGTGACTAGATGTCCCACTTTTTTAGCAGAGATGTAGTGTCCCTATTTTCTTTCTTTCTATATGGGTCACTCTAACCCAGGTTTCAAATCCCTATCAAACATCAAAGAAAGGGCAAATCTGCAAAGAAACTCTGAGAAAAAAAAGAAATTCTCCTGAAAGACGCAGATTTGGGTTTCCAAATCTTCATAACAGCTTTTCAGCTTCATATGAATTAAATCTGTTGGGATAAAAACAACAGCAATCCCTAAATACAAAGGAAAGTTTTAAAAAAACCAAATTAGACCTCTGCGACAGCTTCCAACGCATATGTCTGCCAAGAGTGTTTTAATGTAGTAGTCATTCGTCCATAGACCTGTAGCTGGTATATGGATGGAATTACATAATGTTTCTAATGACTCTGTTTGTTGCCTGGTAGATTGCAGTGGTGAAAAGAAGGTGTTCCCTATTGACACCTGGTGTTGAACAAGGAGAAGTCTAATCAAGAGCTGCTTTGAAACTCCAGGTAAGAAAAGGTGAGGAAGATTTCTGACAGTACCAAAATGAAATAGGGGATCATATTAAAGGGGATCATGAGAAAAGACCAAATAGGCCATTTGTTTGCATTTCTAATATTTGAAAAATTTTCCTTCCTTTTAAAAGTTAGGCTCGTAGTTAAACAACTGTTGTCTCTTTTGCTGGGTGTGCTGTTTTGGCTGGGGTAGAGTTAATTTTGTTCACAGTGCTGAACCCTGAACACAAGGTTGATAAAATGGAGATACTTTTTTTATTGCTGAGCAGTGCTTACACAGAGCTAAGGACTTTTCTGCTTTTTATACTGCCGCATTGGGAAGGGAAGTTGGGAGAGGACGCAGCCAGGACAGGTGACCCCAACTAACCAAAGAGATATTCCATGCCATATGACATCATGCTCAGTATATATAAAGTGGGAGGAAGAAGGAGAAAGAGGGGTGATGGCATTTGTTTTACCAAGTAACCACTATGTGTGATGGGACACTGTTCTCCTGAAGATGACTGAACACCTGTCTGCCCATGTGAAGCAGTGAATTCCTTGTTTTGCTTTGTTTGCATGTGTGGCTTTTGCTTACCTATTAAACTGTCTTTATCTCAACCCATGTGTTTTCTAGCTGTTACCCTTCCAGTTCCCTCCCCCAGATCATGTTGATGGGGGAGTGAACAACACCAAATGACCGGTGTTTACAAATATATATAAGGCAGGTTTATTTCAGAACAATTTGATTGCAATGGAAAGGAGTATATAGCCACTTTCTTTATGAACTGTAGAAATATAGCAATATAAAAGCATAAAAATAACACTTGAGAAAATGTATAACAAAAAGAAAGAAAGAGAAAGAAAGGAAAAGAATAGGAAGATATTACTACCTGTGGATCCAGCAATGAGACTTGACTGTTGCAATTTCAATGTCTGTTGGTCGAAGGTGATGGTCACAATCTTGATCCATTGGGATCCAGTGGGGAAAGCCTGTGAAACACAAAATTAAGTGGGTTAATATATGCTCAGGTTCAGCTGGGAATGCCTGGGTAACTCCCCTGGCGGCGGCCGGGGGGGGGAGATTTACACTGTCTGATGTAACTCTGTGGATCAGTGCAGTCCTCTGGTGAAGGCCTCAGAAATTAGTCTGGGGTGCTTTGGGGGTCTTTGATGGTTTATGACACCTTTTAAGACATGACAGCTGCCTCTCACATCAGTGTAGCTGAGCCAGTTCTGCCCCATCAGAAGGGATGAATAGCCAGTGTGAATGTTCCAATACCTCCCTGGGAGCGGAATTTCACACCTGAGCCAATTGTGCAACTGGCACAATAAAAAGCATTATCCCACCTTGCAAGATCTGCTTCTTACTGGCCTCTTCCCTTACCTGGCTCAAAACTCATCTTCTTGCTAAATGAAGGTTGGTTTGCCTTGGTCATCTTCTGGTGATAGGTGCCCAATCCCTCCCACCTGGGCTGTTCTTGTGCAGACCAGAGGTTTTGCCACCACACATCCAAAAACTCTCCTCCTCCCCTTCGGTTGGAGGTGCACACCTGGCCCCAGCAAAACACCTGCTGCTTTTGCAACTGGCTGATTGCTTGAGTCATTAATCTGCAACTTTTCGGTCTCTCAGGGAGTGAGTGGGAGGCTGCATGCGACTTGGTTTCTGGCCGGGGTTAAACTGCGACACCATCATAAAGCAACTGCAGCTGACATGCTTACGAGAGAAGTGGTTGATTGGAAGCCAGTAAATGCCACTAGCAGGTGAGCAGGAAGTGGTCTCTGCAGTAAAAGTGTTTGGAAATCTGCTTCCAAAACACACCAGGGTTGGGAGACTGTATATCCACAAAGTGACTACTCACTCATTATTTCTTCCCTGACTATAAACTGTACCATCTCCTTTGATGTCCATCCAGATATTTCAAATTTATTTGGGGTAAAGGCTTATTATAACCTTTTGGAGGGCAAAGGAGTGGGGTTCTTGTTCCTTGTGATGGAAGAATTACTTACATGGATATGCAGTTTTATTTCAATTCTATGTGTTAAAACAGGAGCTCAAGATAATGTTTGTAAAACGTTAATCTCTAGCCTTTTAAACTGTTCTTTTAAGGGTTAAATTTATATATTCCAGCCCTTATCCTCAGACCACACTGTATCTACAGCTCAAGTAATCCTTCTAGCTGCAGAAGCTTGATGTCCTGTTTCAATTATTAACACAGTTTTAGGAATTTTATGGGCTCCTTTTGATATTTCCAGTGCTAAATAAAATTTGAATGTAGAGCCACTAATTTCACATTAGCAGGCTTTTATACCATGACCATAGGAAGCGTTTTTGCTGAGGCAATGGGTCAAAGCAAAAATCAGTATCTGATTCGTTTGTTTGCTTGTCACTTCAACACAGTTGATTCATCTATAAAACAAAATAACTGTTTCATGCAGAAGTAGTATGCTGATAAAAAAGAGATCTTGGAAAGGTTAGATCAATGTATATGTTACATCTGAGAGATAAACACTCAAAGAGGTTTCAAACACAAGGCTCTCTGCCTGAATCTTGACTGAATACCAGCTTTCAGGGATGAAGAATACCAGCTTCTACCACTGAAGAGGAGGTGGCACTTCGCATCCTCTCCCCACTTCCCAAATGACCACGTATTGCCTTATGGCTGAATGGCTACGTAACACTCTGTGGCTCTGTGAACCGAGAAGGGTAAAATTTACTCCTTTTTTTTAGGTTGAGTGTCATTGTTTTCCCTCAGGGACATATACAAAAATAATGAGAGAGATGCATTATTCCTTCCAATGGGGTTTCCTATATTCCAAAGTAAATGCCAGTGGCTGGTACATGCTTTGCCTCTGTCTGTCAGGGTTTTTTTTTTTGTTTCTTAAGGTTTTCAGAATTACAGATTGTAGTCCAATCCAAGAAGCCATTGTTGCTTAAAAATAAAAGACGTTTCAGAAAGTAATACTTTTGGCTGAATCTCTTACAATCAATTACACACTTGAGTGACTCCTCTAGCATAAATGGGTCAATTTAAGCTTCATTCAGGACCAAGCACCCATTTGCGCTTACACTTACTTATAACACTAAATGGATCCCTTCTTTAAGCTGTTTCTAGGACAGCACAATATTTTCAGGAAGATAACAGTGCCAGGTTCTTGTTCTACCTCCTGAAAACTAATCAAAGTCTCTTTCACAGTTGCCACAGCCCCTGGCACTCACAATATGCTTCCACAGTTGGGCAATTGTCAAGATGAAACCACTGTCTGGTGAGTGAACCGTGGCTGTCTCAGGATTTACCTGCCCTTCTCCATCTGTCTCCACTCACCAGCTGTGCTTGAGCCCCTCAGGCAGGGACAGAAGAATTGGATGTACATAAAGTAGCTCTTCAGTGTGACCAATGCAAATATTTGTGTTCGGGTTCTCTAAGAGACAGAGAAGGAAGACAGATGCACTATTAAGCTAACACCTATCAAGGCCCCCATGGATGGAAAGAGCAGAAATGATCCTTGGATCCAGAACAAGTCAGAGAGTCCAAACTCTGAGTCTACACTAAACTCTATCAGGATCCAAAAGGTTCTGACAATAACAATTCACTCTTACGGGTTCCTGTAGAACTGTATTTCACAGTCTTTGGTGCTGACAGACTGACAAACACCAGGCCTGTTATTTGCTATGTCAGCCTCCAAATGGGCTTGAATGCACATTTCTCTCAGCATGCCTTCCTCCTAGCCTCAAATATGGAGCTGCTGCAAAGTTCAGTACATATAAGATTACTATAGATAGTGTGAAAGGGTAGAATTTGTCACAGATTACCACATTCATTTTGCAAAAATAAGTTTATTGTATTTGTCATAGCAATAAGAAAGCTTGGCTAGCTGGCCAGTAAGCCCTAAGAAAAAGTGAACAGCATCTGTTTAAGTCTCTGAAGTAACACAATCCATGCACGGCATTAGGTTATGTTGCATCATTTAACACAACATAAATCTCACTTACCTTTTCCTTTCTTCTATTGCTCATCTCTTCCAGTTTTTTCTCACTCCAACTGGCTGAAGAAATGCATATATTTCTTTGCTGCTTTAAAATTCCTGGGTTCCCCCCCTCTAAATTCTTCAGCTAATGTAATTTTTTTCTGTATACTGCCTTTCTGGGAACCGTTGAACCCACATCCAAGAAGTGTTATCTCTCCCTTCTGCATCTTATAATAAAACTTTTTTTGGGTGTTTTTTTTCTTTTTTTGACTGAAGTCCTACACGAAACTAAATTGTATTGTTTTGTCTGATTCATTCTAATACAAAAAGAGGCACAAATCATATTTAATCAATTTTAATGAAAGATTGCCATCAGGTGTCTAAATGTCTCACTTGCCTGTTTAGTTGAGTTATGGCAAACAATGGTCCCAGAAACTTAACATATATAATAATTCAACTATTTTTTATTATGTGGACCTATTTTGTGCCAGCTCTATTGAACTAATTTACAATAATGGGATTGAAAACACCCTGATTCAAATATAAAATAGATAGAAATATTTTTTTATTTTTCTTGTTTTAGAATGATTGCTTCATTTAGAAATATTAATAATCTGATAACTGAGTCTCTTCATTATAATGAAATGCTCAGTTGCATAGGGAGCTATTCTTTATTCTGTGGGTTACACTCCCCTGTATCATGGGGAGAGAAGATGTATTAGCCTGTATTCAGAGTTTGTATAAAAAAATGAAGCTGCAGGGTAATAGAATTGTGTCTTTTATACTACTGCTGCTATTTGAAAACAGAAGGACAAGTTTTAAATGGGAAATTCTAAGAATATCTGCTAGAAAAGTCACATCTACATTTACCTATGTGCCTGTCTTCCTGGCCACACGGGAAACGTCAGCTAAGCAGTTCCTTATACCACTTATTCAAAACAGAGTGGCCATTAGAAATTTTGCTTGTCTGTGCAATTGTATGGCTTCTGTCATGTTTCTCACACTCAAAATATTTTTCATTTACTTTACAGCAAGAACCTGTGCTTCTAGAGAGCTTTCAGTATTATAGCATGCATGATGAATAAATGTAGAGATAAAATGATGAAAGTGATGAGCTAAAAATAAACCAACCACAAGTTTACTTGTACATCCACATAGTATATTTTCAGACCATAGGGAAGGTCTGCACTGAGGAATGCTGCATCCAGAGATCAGCAGAGTCAGAGCTACACAGGTACTGCAACTGTGAATGGCAGGAATACTAGCCATATAAGAAGCAGCCACTCACCAGAGTTAATTAGCCTTTCTCTTCAAATGAGCTAATTAGCCTGAGCAGAGCCCTGCACAGACACAACCAGGCCAGTCCTGGAGCTGACTCATTATCTGGCTTGATATCCTCCTCATTCACTTATGTGAATACTTGCACAGCTCTGAAGAAAAGTGTATCCTGGTAGTTAGGAACCAGTTTCTGCACTAATTAGTATTTGAACATTTTATAAAATGTGGAACAATTTCAAGAGGAAAAAGAAAATCAATGTCCCAAAGCTTAGTGGTTAAAGCACTCACCTAGAAGGAGGGAGGAAAGCAGGTCAAATTCTTGTTTTCAGAGGCATGTGTAGGTATCATTCCCTTCTGATTCTAAGTTCATTTTTTCATAGTTATCAAATGCCCTCAAAAGATACAGAATCATAGAACCTAAAATAAGGAGAGTTACATGTGGGAGGTGGTTTTTTGTTTGCTTTTTTGTTTGTTTGTTTAGTTTGAGTTTGTGTTTTTCATTTCGCTTCTTTTATTTTTGTTTGTGGGGGGTTTTTGGTTCTTGGAAATGCTTGGTTCTTCCACTAAACCAAAATTCAATTACTAGTGCAGCCCTAATAGCAAATACAGATTATTGGCTGCACTTGAGGCTAACTGCAATGACCTACTGCCTGAGGGTTAAAGCCATTCCTAGGATTAGGTAATATTGCCTGAAGCCAATTGAAAAGAGGCTTTAATACCTTTGAGCAATAGTTTACTGCAATTTTCCTCAGACCCAGTCAGTGATTAATTAACCTTTTAGAATCTTCTGGGTTAATGGAAAGTTTGCACTGGAAAGCTCCACAGATTGAAACATGAACTGAGATCATCATCCACAATACCAGAATATACATGGTATTGGTAGATGAACCATAGTTTTCAGTGCTTGTTAGGCTCTTGCTTCAGCCTGAGGGCAGCAATATCCCCTATTTATAGTCAAATGAGCTTATGTGAAGTTATCTCAACTACTAAGAAAGGTTTTTGAATGTATAAAATAACCACCGTTTATCGTATAAAAAATATCTAAAACCAACTAAGCTCAAATTCCACACGTTTCCAACCAACATAGGTATAAACAGGATGGGAAAGAGGTCCATGACAGATACGCAGAGTGACAACAGGGATCCCAAATGAAGAAATGATTACCCATATTTCTGCCTACGTCAAATCTTGTGGGTATTCTCATGTGGATGTCCGCTGTGTCCAAATAAACAAAGATGTTTGTGATTTGCATTTTATGAATTGCATGTCTTCTCAATCCTAGTTTTGTCTGTGTAAATAAGGTTTTGGGGTAAGGCCAAATTCCAAGCATGTATTGGGAAAAGAATTTCACTACTTAATAAAAGCATCTTTAAAAGATTATCAGCTCAACAAGTGTCGAGAATAAGTACAATAACACGATCCTACCAGATGCCTGCTGACTGTCAGTAGCACACTTATTGAAGATTTCAGCATTCCTCAGTTCTGAAATGGCTACAAGTTAAGAGACTATATTAAATGCAGATCAATTCCGAATCCCTAAAGCCAGCACTGCAGCAAGACATTTAAATGATGACACAATGAGTTACAGTCTGCCAGCTTGGCGCAGATTCAAAGTGGCAGCAGCTGAGGTGTGCTTTAAAAATAGGGGGTTTTTTAATTGGATTCAAAATCAATTAAAATCCCATTAGAAACATAATTGTAGTGATACAAATCATGAAATAATATCTTTTACAATAAACTATAAAACTGAGGAAGCTTACATAATTAATACCATCTATTGCACAGATAGACCCATACCTTTCAATCACATGCAACCTACATGTCAAGAGAATGCATTTGAAAAGGAGAGATTGCACTTTCAAAAGGAGGTCAACATGTATGGCACGGGGTTCAGACTGGGTGTCTTTAGCCTGCTTTGGTTTCCCTCCCCTCCTGAAAGATCCATATCATTGCTTTTGGAGATTAAATGCCAACAAACCTAGATTATAAAACAATGAGACATGCAACATGATGGTCAGTCAGTTCATTAAAGTGGCTAGTAGCCTTCCATCATGTTTTTGATCCCTAGATGAGAAAATAAACAACGCAGTTTTTGCTGGTGTAAAGTCAGTGCATATCTTAGACAGACAATGAAATCACGTCCCTTTATATTGAGAAAGAATGTGCTTTAATTGCTTTTTGATAGGATAATAAGGAAGCAGGTGAAAAAAAAAAAAGAAAAAATCCTACATCACTTATGTCAAATAGCAAGATTAAATTTTTAGCTTATTTCATCATTAATTCCAGTTTTCCTGAGCTGTCGGCCTTGCCTGGTCTCTTCTAATAAAGCCAGCCCCATAGTTCCAAGTGTTGGCACTCAGTTTTTACAGACTATGCTCTAGGAAACGTTGGATTATTATCTCTTTATTCTTGTGGGTTTATAGATCTTTATGCTGTTGTTTGTACTACGGTGAGGAAATTAATGACTCAACCAATATCCAAAGAAGTAAAATGAGAAAGACACCTTTAAAAACAACTCTTCAAATTTATAATAAACTTAGCTTTTCAGTTTCCTGCTCACTAATCTTGTTTTATACAGCATTTTTTCTAACAATATTGCATTAGTAAAAGCTGCCAGTCATAATAAATTATCAGTTTTTCTTTTTTATTATTTTGCAATGATGCTTTAAATACATATTCCTGTAAAGATTAAGTGTATAATTTAATTGTCCTTGTATCAGATGAAAAAAACCATGATTCCCCACAGCAGCCTATTGACTCCTTCAACCTTGCCTCTTGAAACCTTACCGAACGCAGAAGCTGATACTGCAGGTTTTATATTTATAATGATTAATTAATTCTGCACTAAGCAATGTTCCTGACTGCAAGAACAAAATCCACTTTAGAAAACATAAATGACAGCTTGCCTAAAATAATTAACACCGGTGCTGATAGAATTGGGATGTTCTCCCTCTGCTTTACACTAGCGTATTTGAGAGAATTTAATTACTAATATTTCTGACTAGCAGAAGAATTGCATTAAAGAAGCGCTTGATGTGGCAGGATTGAAAACTCATACAAAATATGTTACAGAAATATAATGGGGATGGGATAAACGCTGGTTAAAAATGAAGATATAATTAACCCACAGTTGAGCATATGAGAGTATTTCCATTTTTTTCAGGGAAACCAGATGATGTTAAAAATAACCTGCATGAAAGTATCATCTCATTCCTGATGAGAATGGTAGAGTTTGGCAATGCAGCACAGCAACCTTGAGCCCTTCCACCTCTGTGCAGAACAAGTCAGATAAGGTCTGTGCTGATAATAGAGTGCTCCCACCAAGTGAGCAAAGCATGTGTGGTTTCAGGGTCTGGGAAGGACCATCCTCCCTCCATAGCTGCAGGAGGAGCTCTCTGCTTGTTCTTCAGTAGGGATGGAATTTCACCTTAAGTGTGCTGAATAATGTCAATAATGTCAATGTTATTTTACATGAGGCCTTGAAACAGGGAAACTCTTTCCTGGAAGAGGACAGTGGGTGTTTTCTGTAGGTGAGATGGCCTTATCTGCCAATTCTAGCATTGTAAAATGGCTTACAGCATTTATTAACTTCAAACTGAAAGCTTAAGTGACCGGTTCCTGTGATATAAATAAATGTGTCAAGAACACATAAGATTGCTGTGTTTCCCTTTGAATTTCTGGAAAGATTACATAAAATTATGAAAAAAATGCAGACTCTTAGCCAGGGAAATCAACATGGAGTTATTGTCAGGTAGTCTTACTCAAAGTAAGGACTTCTGTGAGCAAAAGGACACTATCATACCATCATGGTTTATCTCTGTTAATCCTCACCACCCTACAACTTCCATATTTCACATGTGTATGATTTAAAAATCTGAGGATGGGCCATGAAATTCCTGTGAGCTCATCTTTATCTTTTCATGCAAACCCATATGAGTGATTTTTAAGCAGGACTGACATAATTCTGCACATTACCACATTAGTACCAAGGGGTACTAATTGTTCCCTGGGCGGAGCTCAGGAACTTCAATATCATTAAGAGGTACAAGTTTATGGACACGTAAATAAATACCTACAGCATGCTCAATTCTTTTTTCTTAGATGTTTTTCTTTCAGGTTTGATGAAGAACCTGGAAGCAGTGTGTTCTTCCTGCAGCTGGTAGATTTTCACCACAAATGTTATCCTTTCTTCTTTTATTGGTTAGGGCTATCACAGAAAATCTCAACATTACCAAGAGCCCAATTCTGGAAGGGAGAAAGTCCATAAAGGTAAAATGAAGAGCCAGCTGGCCCATTTTCCAACATGTTCCATCTCCTCTAGTGGCTTGTAGGCATATGTTTTTCCTACACACTGCCTTGCTTAAAGGTGCAGTTTTGCATCACCTGTAAACCCATTCCTCACTTGTGAGAAGAAAAAGGGAGAACCAGAATGCTTGATTTACTGAAACAAATGTAAATTGTCTTCCTAAGGCAGTGCACTCTCTGCACCCCAGATGGGATTCCTCCTAATAAGTAGTAGGGATTGGAAAGGGCATGAGAAAACAATCTGTAACCTCTCTTTAGCTATTCCTGCTTAATACTAATTATTACTTAATAATGCAAAGAATTTATATTTCCTTGTAAATGTTAAAAGTGCTGTAAAAGCGTTGACTGGTTAAATTCTCAGGACACCCTTAAGAGGTATGTGTATGAGTATTATCTTCATTCCATACTTCTTTCTATAATAAGGGAACAATTAAATTGAAATTGATTAGCTAACTTTATAGAGACCCTAATTTCTACAAATAGGAAATAATAGGCCTAAATGAGTATACTTCTGGGTGTTTAAAAGCAGTATTCATCAGATGGATTACAGCTGATTTTTCAATGTAATTAACTTTGTATCCAAAAATCAACTTTATTGTTTCACTTCTAGTATATTAAGCACAATAGGAGGGATGCCCCATTTTCTCTGGCAATAATCAGGTTCCCTTCAGCCTTGTAATTGATTCAAGCAGGAACCATATTATTGTCTAGTAAAACAGAGCATCCCTCCTATTATCCCTTAAGTAGCAGTCAGTCTGGGAAGAAAACAGTTACAATGATATATGAAGTTAAGACAGATGCCAACTAAATAGATATCTGAGTAAGCTAGAAAGAAAGAATTAAATAGTTTGAAGATTCAATAAAAGGCACTACTTCAGCTAACCATTGTGCATCTCATCAACTAAACTCTTATTATTGTTCATCTCCTGATCACTTCAAGAATATTACACCTTGCACAAACATAGCAAGTCCAATGGCCTCACAATCTAATTTATCAGCTTTCACTTCTTTCCCACTGGTTTTGTATCCTCTCTCTTGTAGCATTCCAATTCCCCATACTTTGCAGTCTCCACATTATTATACTGGTGCACCCCACTGCCAGAGGATCAGGGGAATGAGAAGGACTGATTCTGCTGCATCCCCTGTTACAGAGGGTCAGGCACAAAGTTCTGGCAAAATCAGCTTGGGCAATGTAATTTACATTTAATTTGTTTCTTATTCAACTATAAATGCATGGTGATGGTGAAAAAAATGCTGCAATTCTGTTGAGAAATCAGCATAAGGAAAACAGTTTATTTCTCCCTGGTGAATGGATCTCTGAAGAAAGGTGGGTGTTATGGCTACCTAACAGCAAGAGGAATGAGGGAAATATATCTCTCCTGATAGAGAAGCATGAATCTGGTAAGTGGCTCATTTTCAATGCCTACTGTGGAGTCTGTGACAATTGAATCCATAGCAGCGAGTGACTGCTGCAAGAACTGCCAAGACTACTCTAGGCTAGCATTGACAAAAGAAAGCAGGAATCTGACGAGTACTGACTTAGCCACAACGTAAGGATACCTGTTCCTTAATACTGGAATGAGCTTTTCTTCGTGTTTCCATTTTTCAATTCCTACCTGATCAGGTTTGGATAACAGATTCAGAGGAGTGACGGGTGACCTGGCTGAGTGGTTCTGGTCAGCAAAGAAATCGGTGTTGTGCACTCTGGGGCTGACCTTGGACTTGAAATTGTCACATCTTCACACGAAGGAAATCATAAGCCTAAGTTATGTTTCAACATATGTATAGTCTAATTAGACCCCTGTGGCTTGTAGGTTAAAGAAATCCCAGCTTTCTGGAGAAATCAGAGACTTGGGTCTTTAAGTCTCTATGGGCTCTGGCTAAAAGATGCCGTACCCCAGGTGAGGTAAGGATGTCTGCAAGAGTAGTTCTCTTATGCTGTGTTCTGGTGAGAAATAAAGCACGTGAGCCCCCCACTCCCCAAGCCTTCACCCAGCTCACATCACTGAACATGAAATGAGGGCATCCCTCTGAGAACACTCACTACTCGCATGACTACTTCTCCCCTGGCTAGCTCCACTGGACAGGAGAGAGGGAAAGTAACTCTGTAACACCAGCCAGTTTCAGCCACAAAACTGTGACTATCTTCCTCAGTTCCTATGTGAAGGCAAGCAAATTAGTTGTTGCATTTCACCATGTTATAGAAAAGAAGGGGAAAACCTCACGGGCTGGACACTGCACCTGGCTGGAAACACCAGCTTCCTTCCCTCTCTGAGCTGGGGGAGGTGAATACCACTGTCCTAATTCGGATACAGCAGGAGTCTCATGGAGCCAAAGTCCACAGCTCAGACTGAGTCATGCACAAGATGTTCATATAACTTAATGCAACTTCTAGTGGAAAGGAGGGAGAAAACTACTCCCTTTTCTATAGATTTGGCAATGTCATAGTTATTCTGATCTGTTCCTGAATGGCTTTTATGCCTTTCTTTCTTCTTTGCCCCTCACAGTCCCCTCATTGAAAGAAAAATCTATCATCTGTTTGATTTCAGAATAGAGAAGAATAAGAGCCATTATGTATGGGAAGAAGAAATTAAGGGTGCCAGGACAGTTATTTTACTTGGCCAAAGTAAGAGCATGACATGTAAAGTGGGGAGGAGGGAGGCCTATATTTTCTTCCAACTATATGTGATACACTTAACTTTTCTGTATGTCATCACCATTTGGCAGAGTTGCATATTTAGGAGGACATTTGAAGTATTTACAAACTACCCTTTCACTCTCTCCAAGCCATCAGTTTAGCAGCAAACAATCAACGGGAGGAGTCAAAAGACAATCAAATAATGCCAGTCCAGTTCAGTACTGATCTACAGTTTGCATATGTAACGACCTAATTTGCTTAACTCAGTCCCTGTTGTCTTCCTGTCGCTTTTGAGACATGGTGTCATAGCTGCAGTCATGAAGCCTCCCCACTTCCCTCATTTATCCAAGAGAGGTGGAATATCAAGTCCAATTCCACTTGTCAAAAAGCCTTATTTAGGATAATGTGGCCCTAAAAGTTCAGATCAGACAGATGCAGATAGCAGGAAGATTGCAAGCTTAAGGACTATCCTTGAAGGAACACAAGCACATTATTATGGTTACTACAGCTAAAATTTCCTTGTTCCTTTACAATATTTAGTGTAACAAATGTTCCTCAGAAGGTTTATTGAGCAGGGAACAACATTAAGAACAATATCCCAGTCTTGCACCACAATTTAAGAATAAAGAATGATATTTTCACAGATCACAGAATATGCTGAGTTGGAAGGGACCCACGAGGATCAGCGAGTCCAACCCTTAGCCCTGCACAGAACCATCCCCAAGACTCACACCATGTGCCTAAGAGTATATTTTATTTTACCTTTCACCCTCTCTGTGAAACAGAAGGCCAGTTTCTTTCCCTTTAATTTTAGAAGAAGGAAGTCCTTTCCACCTTTTGTCTGAGATGCTTCTTAAAACCTTGATCATTATTCTAAGCAACACCCTTTCACACTAGTTTTAAGTCATTATCTTACTGATTGTACCAAATTCTTTCATGGATTTTGCTCTTGAAAGGTTTGGGGCCTAATGAAGATGGATGTAAATAAAAAGACAAAATATAGAAATAACCCCTTAATATTTTGATCTTATTATTAAAAAGTTACATTTTATACATGTCTTTCTTTGGTTCTGCACTGCCTACATTTTTCCAAATTAGTGATTAGTGTTAATTCAAACATGGAGAAGTTGATATTCATATATACCATGGAACAGATACTTGGTTAACAAAGTGAAAGTCAAACTCTTTGCATTAGGTTGCATAGTTCCCCTAGACAGGTCTGTAAACTGACTAACTGCAGAAAGTGTTACAAGGAGGACAAGAAGTGCTGTTTCTTCATTTCATCTGTACAAAGGGCTCAGGCAAGAAATCAGACCAAAAAGGCAATCAATATCAATGAGACATCTTCTTTCCAAAAAACTGATAGTTTTCTCTGTCAATGAGAATGAGGCAGGCGTTTATTAAACATCATTATCTGCATCTCCCAAAGCATTTTGTCATAGAAAACCAGAAAGCTTTCCTGTACTTAGTTTCCCACATTTTCCAGATCACACTTTAATTTTCAATGTCTAAATGATTTAGGAACACTTCCTTTAATGTCCAAAAATGAATGTTGCCTATTGCCATGTTTGTAACATGGTAATACTACATTTAAAAGACAAGATAATAATTTCAAGTATTCAGGTACTCTTTATGTCTGAAGGATGTCTGGAGATGATGCCAGATCAGATGGGATCATCTACAGAATGTCACTGAAGGACTGCATGGGTTTTCTTTTTTTTTTTCCCCCTGAAAAATGTAGGATTTTCTTCTGGAAGTTATCTGAATTTTTTCTTTTTATTTTTTTAAGGTGTATTTTTCAGCTTCAGTGGATACCAAAAAGGATGCTGCTTTGTCACTAAGAAACAATAAATCAAAACTCCTTTTCCCCACGTAGTTCATCTTTGTTATTTTTAATTGTGACTTCATCAATGACTGTCCTCCTAACCATGGAGGGAGCAATCAACCTATTTCATAAATAAAAGTCTTTGGACTAGCAACTGAAAAGGGTGGGCATCCAAATAATTCCAGTAAACCTATAAGGTTCTGCTCTGGAAGCAAAGGAAATGACCTGGAAACTAAGTTGAGCCACTGCAAGTAAAAAGCTAAGGAGAAAAGGTTGTGAATTGGAAGAAAAAAAGAGTGAGCTTATTGGGTGCAAACAATGTGAAGCTTCAAGGATCAAGGAAATTGTTTGTAGTTTCTCTCCATTCCATTCTTGGAAAACAGTTGAGATGTGCATGGGGCTAAATAAAACAGATTATACGAAGAATATATCTGAGTTTTAGCACTGATTTCTTAGCTCAGCAAAAATAAACCAAGAAATCACAAATCCACAAGACCCTGGAGATTGGTAGAAGGGAGCAAAGCTATTGTAACATATAACACTGTCTACCCTCTTTTCACCAATGTAGGTGGTAGGACCTAGCAAGACTCAGACCCCATTTTACTAAAAACCTCACTAGAGATGTAGAAGTGCAAAAATAAATGAAATGCAGAGTAAAATTCAGTACAGCAAGACCATTGTAGTTTGCTTGCCATTGGTACATAATGATCTTAATGTAAAAGACTAAAGTTTTGTGAGAGTTGACAGAATAAGTAGTTTTGTATCAGAGAATACCTCTCTCTCCTTCCCTCTGAGTCTCAAAATTAATGGTGAAGGTGGTTTAATGCAGAGGAGCTCATTAATCTGTCTGTGTCTGGAGCATCTTACACAGATACCATGCAAATCTATGCATACAAGGTAGTTAGCATTGTGCATATGTAAGCAGCATTATACAGGCACAAAATCTACTGTTCTTCTTTAGTTGCACAGTGTTCGAACTAATATTTATTTTATTTTGTTTAATAGTGTCAATAGGCAGTCTGAAACTGTCAGCCTTTTTCTGTAGGAGGTGAGTGAATTGAAACCATAAAACAGCACTGTTAGTTGAAGACTTTTTTTTTCTCTGAAAATTCCTCACTCTGAATGGGGTTTAAATTTTGAAAAATATTTATGCAGAACATAAATGTTGCACTTTCCCCCTATTTCTTTGTGGCTATGTGAAACCCATGTGAAGGAGGCAAATTCTTACTGTTACCCATAATGTGGTTAAATGTTTTCTAGCTTTCCAGTTTAAAAGGCAGGAAACTGCCAGTGTGTTTTTGATGGCATCAAATAAATTCTGTACATCTTTAATTAGCAACGTATATCAGTGTGGAGGCTAATTCAGTCATAAATAAAAGCTATGAATGCTGCTACACACTCAGTATAAAGCAGAGCATAGATGTAAAGATTAGTAAACTAAAGGAAATCTAAAAGTTTCTGTTGAGTGCCACAAACAGATGAGCTGAGAACAGCTATTCTTTCACTGAGGCATTAAGCTCAAAGCATTACAAACATGTCAAAACATGAAAGATTTTTATACAGAACTAAATATTCTTCAGTGATAAAAGTAGCTTTCTTCATTCTTGGTTAAACAGAAGAGAAGTACCCTAATAGTAGTAACAGTCCTTATCAACAGAGAACAATAAAAAACTGATGGAGGTAAGTAGTCTTTCTCGTCTCAGAGGGACTACTACAGTTGTTATATTACACTTGTTGCAGATTATCTATATCTTTACTCTACAGTATCTTTCAGACTAATTTAGCATCTTAGGAATTCATTATACCTTTTGGGGAAGAGGTTCAATTTGGAGATTCCTAGTGGGTGTAAATGAAGGCAGTAGCTTTCTTCTCAGAACAATCTGCACACATTAAATGTTTGAATGATGTGGTGCAGCTGTGAAGTTTTTACAAGTATTCAACAGCAGCAATTGTATAAATCCACAATATTATTTTGATAAAAAAATTAATAACATAAAAGGGTTGAATTTCATATTTGGGGAAGTGAAGGACTGAGAACATCTCTCTGTTTCCTGCAAGCTGTTTACATGGCTCCTATCGCCACAGACCCAGGCACAGGGACCCCACTTTGCACCTCAGAGGAGGTTCTGTTCCAAGACTTTTGAAGTCCGTGGCACAGGCTATACTGATTGTATCACATCAGGATGAGCCAGCAGCTCCTGAGAGACTGAGCAAGCAAGGCTTTTCTGCTCCAAACAAAATTGGGCTCCTCTGTGTCAGAGCCCTTGGCAAATTTCTGAGCAGAACTGTATGTGTTCATCATACACATAGCTGCCATTGCTTCCACTGTCCAACCCAGAATAAGTCCTCTTAAGGCATCACGTGCCACTTTGGGTTGCTTGTCAAACACCATAGTTCAGCTGAAGCACAGAAGTCCAGCTGTTTATATGTGTCTCTAATAATTTTTTAATATTAACTTTACCATGTTTGCTCTTAGCCCAAAACTTGACGTCCCTAAAAGTTTAAATGAAATCCATTCATCAAGTGCAAGATCAGAGATGGTGAGATTAACATACTTATTGTGTTGTAGGCAGATTTTAGGACACACGTTTGCCATATGTATTCCAAAAGGAAAGGTACCTGACATTTATAAATGTTCTCTCTCCCAGTAGACAAATCTCACTGAGAAGGAAATCTAACCTAAACGTGCACAGGCTATTATTAATGCAATAATTGTCACAATGATTATGAAATGGAGAGTTGGTTTGAGTATGTGGAGGATGAACTTTCTGTCAAATTAATGTAGAAGTAACTCCTTATCTAAGTATTATCTAAGGAGATAATACAAATGCTTTAATTGTATAGTGCATAATATTTTCCTAAGGTTTAGCCCTACAGTCATATATCAGACTGATTAACAATACTTAAATACAGAAACCAGATAGCTTGCAAGAAATACTTCCCTAAGTAAAAGAAGAAAGTCATTCAGGGAGCCAATGATATGAGTCATAAACAGGCAGGCAAATTATGGCATTTCCCCTGTAATAATAAAAGCACCTATTTGTTTCAACTACATGGAGTTTTCTTTGCTCTGGACCAATTCATACTTCTTAGGAGAGAATAAATTCATGTGTAATGTATCACTGGTTTTCAGTTTCATCATGATGAACCCACAGAGTGGATTACATAGTTCATCCTGTGTTTTACAGAAAAGCTGTACACTGTGCCCTCTATGTGGTCCAGGTGATATTGATTAGAGTGCTTCAGAGTTTGAAGAAGTAAAAAATAACGTATTGAATTTACTCATATACATTTTTTTTTTCATCTTCCCATTTTCTAGCAATAATTAGTTTGCAGAAGTCAACAAGACTTACTTATTTTCTTTCTTGAAATACCACACTTGTATTTTTAGGAGAGACTTCAGGAGATCTGGGAGTGTATTCTTCACATGGAAACTTAACAAAATGTCTTTGGTAATTCTTGTTCCTTATTCTTTTCTTAGCTTGAATAACAGACATCATCTTAATGCCTGTTTGCTTGCAACTTGTATGAACACAGTTATGTGAAAGAAGAAAGCTCACAGGGACACCCCAATACTGTAGGATAAGCTGAGGTGAGAAATACTTAATGCCATTCCAGAGATTCACTGGCAAAAAGCTGCAAATGAAAATTATTACAATACGTATGAAATTATTATAAAACTGTCACATTTCTAATATTTCATATTACTTCTGATCATAAGCTCCACAGCTATAAAAGCAATATCTTTTGGTCTTCCATGTGCACAGATGATGATTTGCATTCTTCAGGGCTTATCATGTTAAAATGCCTTTAATTATGTCCCAGGTAGCTGTTCAGAAAGCACCCTTAAAATCTCTTCAAGGTCAAAACCTTATTTCTTGTTGATCCTCAGATCATCATTCTCTGGTTTCACTCACATAATATGTCTATTATTCTTGGAAATCACTGTACAGCTCCACAGGCCACACCAGTATATGACTTCATCAACAGCCCCTAAAGGCCACATAGGTTGAAAACTAATGTATGTTCTTATTTCATAGTTGAAAAAGGCAGCAATATTGCTAAGTAACCCTCTCTCTTCCTCCCCCACCCCACCACTCCCCCTGCTGCTGGGGACATGAATATTAAACATGTGGTAAACAGAAGAAATGCTTTACAAACTTGTGTTTCTGATGACATATTGTAATGAAAATGAGAAAGATATGATTGGTTGCCAATCACAACCATAACCAGGCACCTTGAGAACCTCAGTCTGTATGTGGTTTGTGTTGAAGTTAAAGGATTGCTTGCTATATAGCACACAGTAATAGACTCTACTCCCAAACCATTAATTTAAACTCAGACACAAAAACTCAAAGAATCTTCTTCATGGATCACTGCACTTGTTAACAAGTATCAAATAGGTTAAATTGTATATTATAGCACTGTCCACGAGCTCTGCTATATTTAAATCTTTCAGTGTTTCTATTATTATAACACCCCTTTCTCAGGGAATGATAATATCCACCAGTTAAAAGAAAACCGACATCAATTGAAATTTTGCCTTTAATACATAGGCATCTCACAAAATATTCTGACCAGTGTATATGCTAAGAACTTTAAAGAGGCAAAGTTGCAGCCATCTGAAGCAATTCCAAACTTCCCCAATCTTTATGACCTCTCATACTGTCCTTCTCAAATACATGCCTGTTGTGAATAAATTACTGCAAATATGCTACAGTTCATTAAATGAATCCATAATACAATGGACTTCTTAAAAAGTGTAACCCACCATACACAGTAGGATAAACAAATATATTAACTCTGTTAAATATAAAATTAAAGACTGTCTTCAAACTGAATGTACGTCTATATTTCATTCACATAACTATGAGTCAGAAAGAAACAGTCCCTTTGAAATGAATAAAAATTAGCATAACAATGAAGTAAAACGCAGTCATTGGGAAAAAATTACCTTAACTTTCATTTAAGACAATAGCTAAGTATAACAGTCTTCCCAGTCCAAACAAACTTTCCAGTATGCATATCTTATTCAAACAAATAATAAGTCAGATCTCATAAAATCAATATTATACAAGCTTTATGCCATTATTCAAAAAGAAAATTAATATTTTATTCTTCTGATCACTTAATGGACGGTTTTCCTTACCAGAAAATTAAACAGACCAGTTATCCTTAGTAAGACACTGGAAGAAAAAAATAACATATATTCTTGTAGCCTTTAGATAATGGAATTTTAAAACTTCTTTTCTTGATAATAGAGTTACATTCTTAATTCTCTGTCCATTCTACTAAGAGTTTAGTGCTCAGTAAAATACAATGTCAGTTTAAGTATTACCTTCAGGAGATAGTTCTTGCCCAAAAATAAAAAGATAAAACAGTTTGCAAGATGCAAAGTCAAGAAGAAAGCATGATGGGTCACAGTGGATAGGACAATAAATCACTTTTAACTTATTCATCAGTGACTTGGACGAAGAGGCAGATACCTCCTCAACAAGTTCACTGACCACACAAAGCTCTGAAGAGTGGCTGATACCCCAGAGGGTTGTGCAGCCCTTCAGAAGGACCTCAACAGATTGGAGAGATGGGCAGAGAAGAACTGTTTGAAATTCAACAAAAGCAAATCCAGGGTCCTGCACCTGGGGAAGAGTAACCCCATGCACCAGGACAGGCTGGGGGCTGATGTGATTGCAAGCAGCTCTGTGGAGAAGTGCCTGGGTTCCTGGTGGACAACAAGCTGTCCATGAGCCAGCACTGTGACCTTGTGTCCAAGAGTGCCAATGGTCTCCTGGGGTGCACTAGTAAGATCATTGCCAGCAGGTCAAGGGAGGTGATCCTGCCCCTCTGCTCAGCCCTAGTGAGGTGCATCTGGACTGCTGTGTTCAATTCTGGGCTTCTCAGTACAAGAAGGGCATGGAGTTCCTGGAGTGGATCCATCAGAGAGCAACAAAGATCATTAAGGGACTGGAGCATCTCTCTTATGAAGAAAGGCTGAGGGAGTTGGGCCTGTTCAGCCTTATGAAGAGACAACTCAGAAGGGACCTTGTCAATGTCTATCAATATTTGAAGGGAAGGTGCCAAGAGGATGGAGCCAGGCTCTTCTCAGTGGTGCCAAGCAATAGGATGAGAGGCAATGGGCAGAAACTGATGCACAGGAAGTTCCACCTGAACATGAGGAAGAATTTCTTTACTGTCCAGGTGACCAAGCACTGGAACAGACTGCACAGAGAGGTTGTAGAGTCTCCTTAACTGGACATATTCAAGAACCATCTGGACACAATCATCTGCCATGTGCTCTGGGATGACTCTGCTTGAGCAGGGAGGTAGGACCAGATGATCCACTGTGGTCCCTTCCAACCTTACCCATTCTGTGCTTCTGTGATTACTTAATTGGTGCATATAAGGATGGTCACACACCCCAACTAGATATACTTGCAAACCCTTTTCCTGACTTGACAATGACTCACTTAGACCGTATTTTGTATTTTTGTATATATTCTATATATATATAGTATATATATATATTGTATATATTGTATATTGTATTGTATATACAGTGTGTATATATTGGGTATATATATATATATATAGTATATATATAGTATGCTGGAAGCATACTATAGCATACTATACCCAGGCTCTGCAGAGGGATCTGGATAGACTGGAGAGATGGGCTGATTCCAATGGGATGAACTTCA
>VYXB01002363.1:138065-186308 GCA_013397135.1 Pachyramphus minor | reverse complement strand
ATTTTATATATATATATATATGTATACATATTTCAGTAGTCACTGCAGCTGGGGTTCATAGACCACATCTTTTCTCCCAGGGCAATGTAGTTTGCCCAGTGTTCAACCCCAATGCTCTCTGATATGCAACTTTGTTGCAGGCAGACAGATTATCTGACATTAACAGAAATTCATTAAGGAACATTGCATCCACCATTCCTCCTGCATTTGGAGAGGTGAGAGCAGTGGATATTGCTCTTTCCTCAGGATAGCAGCAATGTGGCCATACTGGAGACAGTCCAGTGAACTGCCGCAAAGATGATGAAGAGACTGGAGCATCCCTTCTATGAGGAGCAGCTGAGAGAGCTGGACTGTTCTATATGGGGAAGAGAAGACTTGGGGTGGGGGATCTTATCAATGTGTGCAAATGCCTGAAAAAAGAGGGAGAAGATAACAGAGCCAGGCTCTTTTCAGTGGTGCAGGACAAGAGACAATGGACAAACACGCAAACACAAGAAATTCCGTTTTTACATAAGGAAAACTTTTTCAGTGTTGAAGGTGACTGAGCGCTGGCAGAGGGAGTTCGAGGATTCTTCATGTTTAGCAACACTCAAAAGCCATCTGGACATGGTCGTAGGGTACTGACTCTATGTGTCCCTTCTTGAGGAAGGTTTGGACCAGATGACTTCTGGAGATCCCTTCGAACCTCAACCGTTTTGTGACTGTGAATTCTGTGCATGCAAAGGAGTGGATAAGTGCATCATTGGATGTAAATTCATCATTGTTCAGGTGATTCTAGTGCTTCCTGGGAGCAAGATATTAATTGCAAGTAAGGCCAGGAGTGCCTGAGTTTATTACACAGTACTTTGATGCAGATAAAGCATTTACAGAATATGTTTGCAAACAGCTCAATGAGTTATGTGGAACCTTCCAGGATGTGGCTTCCCCTGGGATTTAAACAACAGGAGGTAGCCTGCCAGGTGGAAAGGGTCAGGAGCTATATAAGACATTTTTCAAACTGTCTGGGATCAGGCCTATGTGTTTACCTTTCCCTGAGCTGCCCTTTGGAAGAAATCCATCCATTTTGGCACCTCCACTCCCGACTTTCCAAAGTGCATGGCAATAAAGAAAAATACAGGTAAGAGTGTAGCAGCATGCCTAAAAGAAATGAAAACCTGCTTGATAGGTGATTTTCAGAAGAATTGTTCAAATAAATGAAAATGAAAAGGTAGCAATATTCAGGAAAAAGAAAACCCAACAGACAACCATGAAAACTTACCCTTGCTCTGCCAGCTCCAATGAGGATGTGTAAATATGTAAATGATGGCAGTCACACCCACAAAACCTGAACAAACAACAGGTATGTTTTGTGCACAGTTCTGCTTGGAAAAGTTGCATATGGATATTTCTGTCTGCTTGCTGTGAAAAATTTGGCTCAGAAAATAATTCAACAAGTGAAAATAAACAAAAAATATGGCCCAAATAACAGAGATCCAGGCTAGATCAGAAGAATAATTAAACCTACACATACCTGAGTGTGCTGGTTCTTCCGAGATTTCATTATTCTTGTGAATACTATCCTCACAGCCCATCTATAGTCTGTAAACATTTCTTTCTGTGGAAGCCAACATCAAAACATTTTTAAAGCTCTTCTTTGCCACTAAGCCCTTCTATATAGCCAATGCTGGTCCAACAGTATCATCACAAGGAGGAAGAAACTGACAAGCCAGGTGCAACTTGCAGTTAGACTGTTATTACACAACCTAAATTGAAGGCACACCTTTATCCCTTCCAGAGGTTTGCTCTAATCCGTTGATCTGCTCTAGTTCTGATGAAGAGTGCCCTCCAGAGGGGAAACAGTGACTGTGAAATTGCTCTTAAAATACAGCCTTGAGGTGCGTAAGGACATGCCTCTCTCTCTGCTCCTGGGAACCCAAGAGATGTACACCCCTTCAGCTCTCTTTCCTCTTCCAAGCTTTACCTTTTCAAATTAAACTGAATAGTGAAGCAAGGACTGTATTGAATTCTCTATGCCCTAAACATGAGGATCCAAACTCACTTGGGACATACAGATGCTCCTCCAGTAAAAGGGCAAAGCGTAAGACAAGCACCAAGTCTCTGACCCTCTGGCTCAAGGTCTGACTACACCTTTTTGCTTTCTCCATTACTTCTTTCTCCTTACTGTTTAAACACACAATAAATCCCAGAAATATTCTGAGGGAGATTCAATAGCCTTAACCCAGTGCCACTGGGCATCTGATCTAGAGCATTCTAGACTTCTCCATGGAGCTGGTAAAAACTGAAGAGGACCTGTGAAAGACCTGTGCCTTTCTAGAGTGACAGTGGGGAGCCTGGTGGGATACCCTATAGCATTCATAATGCCACTGAGCATCTATATTCATAAACCTAAATAACTCCTTCATCGGCTCCTCTTAATAGGACGGATGGAATACAAAGATATAGAAAAAATTCTACTTATGTTCCAAATAATGCTATGATAAGAGATATTACTCATTTAATTGTTCCATGTCTGGGAACCTCCCAGACTATTTGGTTAAAGATGCTTTAAGAATTGTGGTCAGATTGTTAGTCTGGCTCTTTGGACTCAAGCTACAATGAGTGTCTCACACATGGTCCAAGGTCAATTTTATTTGTTTTACTAGGAAAGAATGCTATTGAAAAAGCTTTCAGTAGTATTTACAACAGCAACAACAAAATCTCCAGGATAAAATGCCTGCTGTCTTAAAGGCTGATAATAGTAAAGAGGTTGCAAACTGCAGTTTCAATACAGTTGTCTCTGTCTTCACGAGAAGTGGCTGTTTTACACTATAGGGAAGCTAAACATCAGCTATTTCATAATATCTGTAATGGAAGAATTGTTCTTCCATTACAACCCCATTTTATCTTTAAAGCACAAAGTTTCATTATTGCTTAATGCCAGAACAAATGTTATCCTTTTCTTTTCGGAGAATTATAAGCTGTGTCTTTATTTACTTTCATGGCACAATTTTCACACATTTGACAGATCATTGCTCATGTTCTTCATTGTCATGATATTAGTGAAATGTAGCATAAGCTCTAAATTTGCAACTGCTGTCCAATCAATAAAAAGATCACACCATCTGAATAATGCTATGATATGTGACACTATCTATTCAACTGTTCTAATTCTTGGGACTTGTGAATACTGTCATATTGAAAATGAACAGCATTTATGCTGACAGATTTTTCAGGATTCAACACTTTTAATGAATATATCTCAAAACGAGGTACCAGATTAAATAGATTTCATGTCATATCAAAACAGAGATATTATCGTTATTTGTAGCAGCGAAGTTCCAAGTAAATTACAGTGAACTTACATATGCAATGCATTCAAGAATAGGTTTTTTCAAATAGCATAAATCTTATTGGTTGTCAACTTGCCACAGCAGTGATATGTAGTCCTTATTCTCCATATTTTTATGACAAGAATAAAAGTGTGTTTTGGTGTAGTTTTCTAATGCATCTAATTATTATCTAACTCATAATTTACTGTTAACACAAGAGTTTACTAAGGAAGGTCTGTAAACTTTTGTCACAGACTCATATATCCTTCATTGGCTAAAGAAGGCTGTTACCATGCATTCTTCTATCTAGATATTTTTCCTGTGGCCATATTATTTTAATGTGTGCATTGTATCTAACAGTTTTTTCCCCTCCATGACATATCCTTTCTAACAGAATCATACCATTTCTGGAAGAATGGGTCATGGATAGGTTTTAATTGGACTTACCAAGACTTATCTTACAAGGAAATGATCATGCTCACGGTGCAACAGGACTTACTTACACAGAATAAACCAGTACTGCTGCCCAGGTCTTGCACAGCACGATGCTGTAGCAAACTTCTAGTGTATGGATTCATATTTTGCTAAGACTGATATCTTGGTGCATGCTCTTTCAGTGTCTTCAGACAAGTGCACCTTTATCTTTCAATAAAGAGAGTCCTAAGAGGGTTAAACAAAATTTATGCACAATTAGGTAAAGATTGACATTAGGAAAGATTATATGAGAATGATTTATCAAAACTTATCTGATATAGGAGTGTTTCAGTAACCGATTGTATTGAAAAAAATGAAATTGCAAGAAACTTCATTCCCAGACTTATACTCTCACTTTTTCTATAGTGCAAGTGAATCAATTCACATTCCATTAAAATAATACAAATTGTATGTCATAAAAGCAAACTTACAAGAAAAGTGGATATATGATATAGAGCTTCTATCACAGATCCATCTATTTCTGGAGTAGTGGTAAAAACCCCCATGATTTCAAGTCTGTCTGACAGTAGCTTACAAAGTTATGTAAAACCTGTCACATGAAAAGACCTGTCACATGAAAAGACCTGAGACTGGATTCCTAGACTGAATTCCTAGCTCCTAACTCTCCTAGCAGTAATATTCAGCAGAGATCTTCCTCATGTTCGACTTTCTATATGCTCTATATGTACAGTAGAACTTGTGAGATTTTAATTCTTTGGAACAGCATTCTTCCAGTTGTCAAGGCAAAATCTGGAAGTAACAGCACCTCAGCAGAGGGATGCCATGCTGTTCAGACACTGTTAGACAGAAAACATCACCAAAATCATCCTAAAGGAAAGGTCTGACTTTTGTTTCATTTGTAAAACAGGTACGAGTGCCCTCTTTCTCTGTCACCTTCCTTCCATAGTTTCACAGACAGTGAGGTAAGTTTCCTCTCCTTCCTTGGGTGGTTGCCATTCTTTCTGGAGCTAAAAGCACCTACATAGCCATACTGCAATCCTTGGAATTAGTGGTGCAGGCACATAAGAGAAGATCACCTCTTACTTACTAGCCGACATGTAGTAAATGTCTGCAAAAATTAGGGCTGTATACATATCAAAGTTTCAGTGATCAGAAAGCCAATCATATCCTTAACTGCTCTCTCCTAACAGAGCAATGAGTTTAGAAAGCCCTTTAGAAATCAATCTTTAAGTCTAGCCTGAGGAAGTAGTTTTATATCCTTAATTTTAATGAAGGGAAAACAGAAAAAATGTTTAACATTGTAACTAATGTCCCCTTGCTCTGATTTGGTGCACTTGTAAAACAATAAGTTGGTACTTAGATATTAAGTGAAGGTCATCAAGAAATAGATTTTGATTACACATATAAGTAGGTAGACATTTCCCCACTATACAAATACAGATATATGAATTCAGATAAAATAAGACACAGATATTAGCTGAATCTCCTCACTGGCATAAGAAATTAGGAAATAACTTATAAATCCCTTAAGAGGCATCATTTGAGTAAAAAGTATTTAAAAATAAATAATGTGCATTTTGTATAGTTTTTAGGAACCCAGTGTCCCCAGCTGTATTTTAAGACTTCAAGTATGATGTACCAATTATCCAGCATTTTGCAATTTCCATTTGCAAGTTTGTAGCATTTCTCAATATCAGATTGTTCCAAGCTGATTTATATGACAGGTTAGGAAGAAACAGATTGTGTATACCTAGAGCAGTTTTAAATGAAAGGAAAGACTTTATCTTCCTTTTCAGCCAAAAATCATGTCACAACACTGTTACAACACAAATAAGTCAAGTTAAAGAAGCCAAAATGTAAAGCATTTTTTTAAAAAATAAACTAGTCTTTTAAGCAGACTTAGTACCACATTCCCAGAAAGTCACAGCTCTGTAGGAAAAAGAAATTAAAACATTTTAAGGATAGTTTTGCTTTTCATAGATCAGCAGAATGTGTTTACACCAGTCACACAATTCATTATCTGAAGATTCCTAAAAATGCCATGCACACTGATTTCCTTGAACCTCAAGGTTTTTATGCAAATGTTAAAAATAAAGTACTGTTTTTACTCTCTCTCTTTTTAATGTTTTGCTCTAAGGTTTATTGTACTTCAGGCTCTGTATTATAAGCCATGAAGATCAATTATATCCTAAAGTATGGTGATCACTGCTGAATATGATACTCCAGGTAAAGTATATAACTAGTAATCAGGCACTATTAATTCAATTTAGTTTGATTTTCTCCAGGAATTAAATGTAATGTTCTCTTTGACATGTGTATTGCAGTTAGAAATTCAACAGCATGTAAGACAAGATTAGGATGATAATGTCTTGTTGGTCATTACACTGTAGCTTTTTAAAAAATATTAACTGTGAATAAACTATTTTCCCACATATATATATATAAATGTTAAGAACTGAAACTTTTGACCTTGACAAACTGTGATCACTAGTACTTGAGCTATCTTGAATCACTTCATTTGCGATATTCTCATTAGATAGTCAAATTAGCTCTAAAATATACCTTCTAATTGCCTCTAAAAAAATCCTGGTCCTCTGATGAGTTGACACACTGTTTTGACACATGTAGCCGGATTTTTTTGTATGAAAGTTTTTTCAGCTGAAAAATCCTTTTCCAAAATGAAAATTTTCAGTTAAAATGTGGTTTTATTTTGCTCTTAACAATGAAAAATATCAGATTTCATTTTTTATCTCATTTTTAAATTTCATTTTCATTTATCTTAATCACCTTTTCTTTTACATCCTTCACTTCTTACTATATAGTAATATATAATAATGCTATAAGTATAATGCTAGGCAGGAGCTCCCCCATATTACCATTATTGTAGAATATATAATTACTTACAATCTGCAACAATTTTTTTTCTGTCAATGTACGAGTTCAATAATGACGTCAGTAAGGCGATGTGAATCAAATAGCAAGAGAAAGAGGAAGCATATGGAAGATGAAACAATGTTGTCAGGTGCTACTGTGGTCTTTGGGACCAACGTAATATCCATATTCTTTGCTAGTGGTATGATCCAGGCTCTCTGTTATATTCAAGAAGTATAAAAGGACTTACAAGGATCTGAAGTACCAGGCAGACTTGGCTTCTACCTAAGCTACAGACACGAATTTCTTAAGTGCCACAAATTTTGATAGCCAATGAAATTTCTCATGCATTGATAGCTGTACTTTTTTGTATATCCCAGTGTGTACCAGTTCTTCCTGGCACCTGTCCTATGCTTAAGGTCAATAAGAATCTACAGTTAGGTGATCTCTCTGCAAACTTATCTCAGAGCCTTAATGCAGCAAGGCACCAAAAGTGAAAAGTTCCACTGGCTTTCAAAGTGGAAGCTGACATGGTATGCCTGCTATATCCATGGGTTGAGGATTACAATCCTCCACCTGTGATAATCTGGCTGCAAAATAATTGGTCTGGGAGGAAAAAGGTAGTCTTAGCCATGAGTGGCTAAGATAAACATATTCAACAAAGTATGTGCCTGATAACGCAAATGAGTGGTAAAGACAAGATACCAAGGACAGAGAACTTTCTTAGACCAGCCCAGCTGATGGCAAAACAGAGGTGGAACTACCTGCTCCACTCCATTTGCAATCTGGGCTGAAGGTTCCAGTTCAGCAAAGCTTTTAAGCAAGCACCCAAGCGTCACTAAAGAAGCAGACCTCTGGGCAAACTTCATGAAGAGCTAACATTGTACATCAACTGTGATTCTGTCCCACCAACTATGGGGCAATTAAGTAAGTGCTACAGCCAAAAGTTATATAGTTGGAAAATATACCTCTTTTCTTCTGAAATATTGTTAAGACTCAGGATCTATAAAACTAAACACGTCTAAATAGTCAAGTTTATTTGACCAGTCATGTTTTCTTAGAGTAGAATCATTAGGATTGGAAAAGACCTCTAAGATCACCAAAACAGCACAGCTTCAGTGGCCTGGTTAGAAGGAAAAACTTTTGTCTTTTTGTCCATCATGCTCCTTAATGGTCTGGTTGTTAATATGTAACTCTTTGACAAAAGTGAGATATTTAAATTCATTCAAACTGAAGAAGGACATGAATCCAGGTGCTCTTCTTCCCAGATTGCTTCTCTGACAGGGCCTGTTAAATAATGAAGAATTATTTAATTCTCCATTCCTTAATTTTATAAACAACAACTACATATATATTGTGGAAAGATTAGCAGCCTGTGGCTATCTTGGTGGACACAGGTATATCTGTAAGGTGCTACACAGCACAATTCACCTCAGAATCTTTATCAGCTTGGTACTGGAAGATGTCTGCTGTGCATGTTGGCTTGATGTTTCCTGGTCTGAGGTTTTTAAATCTGTCTTGGGTAGGATCTTGAACTTGGGGATGAAGTAGCACAAGTCCTGTCTCAGTGCTAACCTTTGAGACGTAGCAAATAGCTGCTGTTTACTGAATTGTTGTCTACAAAGGAAAACTCATGACAACTTTAGGAGAGATTTCAGGTCTTGCCACTTTAATCACAAATTGAGAATTAACTAATCACTTTAAACAACTTCTAAAATTACTTTCTATAAACAGATGCACTATTAAAGCTGTTTTGTTTTTAGAGTGATTTAGAAGATGTTAATTTGCATGATCAATTAGAAGAGAGCATGAGAAATACATGTACCTCTATGCAAACATTTTTAATTTTTATTTAAACAGAACAGAAACATACCCTCTTTAGTACTCAGATGACCTTCCAGATTACCATGTACAGTATCTATGGATTTTTAAGTATAATTAACAACTTCCATTTCAGTATTTAAGAGCTTCAAGTTCTGTTTCTTTGACAGTAGAAAGCTAATCAATCTTGTTCTCAAATGCTAATACAAGCAATTAAAAATAACATTAATTGAAATACTGCAGGGGCCGTTAGTTTTTTTTTTTTTTAACCTCATGGCAACACTAATTTACAGTACTAATTAGTGAATTGCCCTTTGTATTATAAATCTTCAGAAGGGAGAACTGGCCTTTAAAGCCCAACAGAGAGATGCAGATGGTCACTGTACTTTCAGTAAGCTTTCATGATAGCTATCAGGATATTCACTTCACTACATAGGCCAAACATGATGGATTATATTGTTTACAATGAAGATTATTAATTTCTGCAAAGAAAAGTGCATTGCCTCTTTGTCCTGCTGTAAAACATGTAAATATCCTTTATAGGATTATATTCTGCCCAGTTGTCCTAATTAGAAGAAAGAGTATAACTGCCTCATATGAAATTATAGGATGAAAGGTAAATGAGCAATATGTTATAAAATGGAACAAGACAACCTATGAAACATGCATAAAAATATATAACACATAGTTTTTGCAAACAAGCGTAATTTAAAACTTTTTGCTGAGCAATTAAAATTTCAAAAGAACGAAAAGTAAAATTAACACCTATCAAGTAACAGTTAAAAGATTATTACTATATACCAGAATATTCAGTTTAATGTGTTGGTATGGCAAGTTTTAGTGTCTTTAACCAAGTCAGTTAGAGTAGTTTCTTTTCCAGGAAATTACCAAAGGCTCAGTGAGACTTTGATTTAGGAACAAGGTTGGAGTTTTTAGTGATCAGACTATAATCTACATAAATAAGAATACTAATTCTCCTTGGAAGTACCATTATAGTATCATTCTAACGTCGGAACATGAAAGTACACTTAAGTCTCTCTATAGTCATACAGACTGATTTTTCAAGTTATTTTCTTCTATTACTATTGTGGGTTTTGGAAATCTGATAACATTTTTTGTTCTAGTACAGGGGAATGAAAGTATATCATATTGCATTTTCCAGGGAAGACATTATCTGTGCATGCAGAATACCTGCTATTATACTATGTATATTCACTGGGCTACAACAGTGGGAGGGTGAAAAAAGGTATTGTTTGTAACAGTAAAATGAGAGATGAGAGTAGACAACTACAATAAGATGTTATAAGTGAAGTTAACCTCCAAGAGTTTCCATATGATATGCAGGGGTTGCTGTTGAAACTCCAACCTTCCAGGACTGCAAGTATTCCTCTTAGAACAATGGAAACCATGTTGGATCCTAATTGTCACCTGGAGAAATAATTGGTACGTTTGATATCCTGCCAATGACATCTCTCACAAGCAGAAAGCGTACATATAGGGAGATTTAAAACATATAACACACTTTGGGCTATGGATGTGAAACTACAAATAATGCAGTCAGCCTTAGAAAAAGAAGATGAAAGTACATTTTTAGACTTTACTGGGATTTCACTGTTTAAGCAGTAAGAAAATAGGATGGTAAAGACAGATAAGGTAATGATAATGTTATATGTTGAATTAGGTAACCTTTATTTTAGTTGATTCTGTCCTGTTCCTGCAGATGAGTATTTCTTAGGATCCTCTCCTGTTTAGTTTTGTTCCAGGCAAACTTGTTTGCCACTGTGGAAATCTGATGCTGGCTGCAAGTTTATGATCTGGTTCTTTGGCTTAAGCTGAAGTACCTAAAGAATAGGTAGTATTGCAGTATGTATATGACATGCTTCTCTGAAGTGCAGGATGAAGGCAGCCTTAAGGGATCAACATACATGGACATTTGTGATACTGGGTATATGCACATTAACAGGATTATACTTTTAAGCACACACTCAGACTCCTGTATGTAGAAGCAACATGATTCCCAATATGGGCTTATGTGGTCCACTGTAGGTCTCCTAATGCTGAAACCACCAATGGTTTCATTCGAAGGAACCTTAAACATCATCTAGTTCCAATTCCCCTGCCATGGGCAAGGACACCTTCCAGTAGATCAAGTTGCTCAAAGCCCCATCCACTCTGGCATCAAACACTTCCAGGGATGTACCATAAACAGTTTTGTAGTCTAATCTCTGTCCCAGAACCATTCTAAAATAATTGTTGCCATGGAACCTCAAGCTGTAGGTGGTAAAATCAACTCTGCCATCAGTTGTATGAAAGATCGGGAAGTTAACATTCTGACAGAGGCTGGACAAATATTGAAATATTGTCTCAGCTCATATATCACTTGATTCCTAGATCCTGAGAAACTGAGCTGCATAGAGGTGACATGTACCAGCTACTGAAAAAGAAAAAGCCATTGTAAGATTAACCATCAGTGTAAGATCTGAATGGAAAGAACTTATTTTTCATCTAGTTCCTTCCCCATCTGTTAAATGTGAGTTGATACTTAGTATTCTGAGTCTTAGAAAATCACTTTAAAGTAGAAGCATGAAAGATTCCTCTCAAAGAAAGATATTATTACTTTTTCCTCTTTTTCTCTCTCTCAAATGCCAAAAGGAGGAAGTCTGAATTCAAGGAGAGCACCTTGATGTAACACTGCAAGAGGTAAAGTACATGTCCTTTATAAGAATAGGAAAGAACAAAGCTAACAACCTCACTTGTTTATATATTAAGTCTTCCTGTGTTTTGTGAACAGCTGCACATTGCAAGCATCATGTATAAAGGTAAAACAACTTGTTTTTAATCTAAGCATCTGAGCTATGTGATTTTTTTCCCCCTAGGAAGATATAGACGTTACACATGACTTTTTCTTATTGTAGATCCTTTTCATTAAAAAAAAAAGTTCAACTGTTTCTCTCCATTGTCAGAAGGCAGCAGCTGTTTAGCTAGTGCAATGAACCTCTTACAGTAAGAGTGTGATAAAGCAAGGCATCACTAAGAAAATTTGAATCTGTGTTATCTTAAGGACAAGAGGAAATGGCCTTGAGTTGCTCCAGGGGAGATTTAGATTGGATACTAGGAAAAATATCTTCACAAAAGTGTTGTCAGACACTGGCAAGGCGGCAGAAGTATGTAGTTGTGTCACCATCCCTGGGGGTATTTAAAAGGCATGTAAATGTGGCATTTACAGACATTGTTAGGTGGTGGACTCTGGAGTCATTGGTTAATGGTTGGACTCAATGATTTTAGAGGTCTTTATGATTCTATGATTGTACAGGGATGTAACCTCAACTTTCTGCATTGCTTCTGTCTGAAAACTTTTTGCCTACTCCATCTTAGATTGTGCCCTTCTAAAACAGGGTTAATTTTGACTGGCCCTAAGGTAGGCCAGTGTTCCACAAGATTAAATACTCCTGAGATACTCATCTGAGAGATATTTCTCTTGTTTGTTCCTTCTTCTTTGAATAAGGTGAGCAGCCAGGGCAGTGACTTTCTGCTGGTGCTACAAGACCCCACATCAGTACAAGACTGGCATCTAAAAGTGGTGGAGCTTTGTTCCAATCTTCTGCTGCTCCTTCTCACTGAATTTCTCTGGGGATGGGGAAGCATGTAATCAAAGTTGTCAGAGGGATAACATAAAACATACTGTAAGTTGGACAACATCAAAAGTAATGGCTGAAGTTAAAATACAACAACGTTCTTATATTCCAGTTTTAAATGATCCAAAATGCATCACTCATTATTTATAACCTGTCTTTCTATGTAATCCAGGGGATTAGTCTTTCCCTGATGTTCATAAAGAATTGGCAGTAAAGTTGGCAGACCCGAATACAATATTGTTTTAGTCACAGAGGTTGTTCAAGTCCCCTTCCCTACGGTTACACAAGTTCTGGTGTAGAGTGTGTTGAAGGACTATTGTAGGACATTAAGCTTCTGTAGTGGGTGGACCCTGGCTGGATGCAAAACACCCACCAAAGCGACTGTCACTCCTCTCTACAGTTGGACAGGGGCGTCAAAATAAAACAGGGGAGTCATTGGTTGACATAAGGACAAGGAGAGATCACTCACCAGCTACCATCAAAACAGACTCAACTTTGGGATATTAATTGAATTCATTACTAACAATTAGCAGGATAATGGGAAGTAAAACATGTCTTAAAAACACCTTCCTCTCATCCCTCCCTCCTTCTCAAGCTCTACCTCCTCCCCTGTAGCATCATGGGGAGATGGGTAGTGGGGGTTATGATCAGCTCATAATTGTTCCCACTGCTGCTCAGAGCAAAGAGTCCTTCCCCTGCTCCAGCATGGGGTACATCCCACAGGAGACAGTCCTCCATGAACTCCTCCAATGTGAATCCATCCCAAGGGCAACAGTTCTCCGTGAACTGCTGCAAGGTTGCTCACTCTTCCACGGGGTGAAATCTTCAATGTGGGTCTGCCACAGGGTCACGAGTCCTACCAGCAAACCTACTCCAGCGTTACATACTGCAGCACACTAGGCAAGTGGCATACATGATTTAGCCCCCACACAACCTCTAATATAAACAAGTATTTAAGTAATATGCATATGCCATGAAGCAAATTAGTATAACCATGTTATTCCTTGACTTCTCTGTGTCACATATGTTTTGGTGCAGATTTTGTTAGGTAAGTAAGGCCCAGCTTAAAGAGACTCCAGCAACCCTCCAGGTCTTTGTTCTTTCATTAATACCAGCTTGTACTGCACTTCCGTGTATCATATGTCAGAGGCTTGGCTATACCTGCCAAGCCTACTCATCTATCCACCTAAATATGATGCTGGATGTGAGACATGAGGATAAAAACTGATCAAGAAACAATTGCCGGGGTAGCTGTCTGGAGATTTTCTTGGAAAAAGTATTAAGAGAAATTCCATGAAACTTTACAATGATCATATAACCCGAATAATCCAAACCAGGCAAAAATTAAGAGAAGAGAACCTGGATACTTTTGACTGCTTTAGCTAACAAGATAAACCAAACCTAAACTGCTTATTTGTTCCATATTCCTAGAAACATAAGCATGCATGCCACTAATTATATATATGTATAATTTTTAAACAAAATGTAACACTGAGAATCCATCTATCAAGAATAAAGGATGTTGCTACCATAAGGTAAAGGGAGAAACATTAAAAATTAGTCCTTAAAAACACCACTGGGGCCACTGGTGCTACATTTATATGGACTAAGTAGTGGAAATATGACTCTGGTTTTGTGACAAGAAAACATCACTCGGGTAAAACCCATGAAAGTCCTGCTGTCATATATGTACTGCACAACATTATGCTTTTGTTAGAAAATAAGCTATTGAAGAACCTACAGTACACTCATGTCTGTGTTCAATTGACTAAATAGGGAAAGAAGTCCCTTTATGTGGTCTGATTTATGATGTGCCTAAATCTTGAGGAAGAAAACTTATACCTATCAAATCTCTGTTCAAAGCAGTATTGCATGGAAAGATAACTGAGAGTGACAGGGATGTCTGTTGGTCCAAGAAAGTTGGAGTAGATGTGATAAGCACTGCTTTTCTCCTGTTTGTACTGCTTTTGACTTAAAACTGTTAAAAGGGAGGGGCAAAATCCAATCTAATTCAAAGATGAGACACAAAAATAATATCCACAGTGAACTTTTGATACACTGCTGCCTCAGTAATAGAATGATCTCCAAATACAGTGAATTTCATGCTGACACTTTGATTAGAAAAACACATTAGGAGCTCATTATTTCTAAGCCCTAAGCACGATTTTCTAATGCTGCTTGTTACATTGTGCACTAGCTCTTGTCTGCAATAGGCTAGTCAACTCATCCTGGTTTTTTATTTCTTCAGGAAGACAACCACCATTACAAAATTCTATAAAAGATATTTTTATTTCAGCTTCGAAGAACAAATAGTCCCTACTGCTGAAGTTGTACACAGTAAATCACTGTAGGCAAGCCTTATCTGCTTTGTCATACTTGACAAAATTTTGATTATTTGGGATATCTCCTTATTCTAAATATATCTAACCATAACAGAAGAAATATTCCACTACTGGATAGCATCTATCTTTCTTTAACTGCCTGCTGTGATATCTGGATACTATGATGACAGGTACTTTATAAATAGGCATAGATCTCCCTGCCCCTATCAGGCCATTTATCACTGTGTTTGGAAGATCTTCTAATTACTCTGCCAGAGTAGGTGGTCACAGTAGCTGAAGGAGTTGCTTTAGGTAGACTGTCAAATATCTAATTTGTCTTGTCATCCTTCACATTAAGTGCCTATTTCTTGTAGGGTCATTTCTCTGTGCTCATTCTTCCTTGAGAGCTCTCTTACCTTTGACACCATAGGCCACTTACTACTCCGCAAGGAACTCCCACCCTTAGGTTTATGTGACACCAACTTATTGTTTCTTCATCTGGCTGACAGCATTAGAGAGTTAGTGCTGACGGATCCTCTATTTCTGCCCTGTCTCTGCTGGCATCTCTTAAGGCTCTGTCATCATTCCCTTTTCCCTCTTCCCAGTCCCTACCTGAATGTCTTTGCCAGATGTCCTGGACTCACTCAATTTCCCAGTGTTAATGTCTCTTAAATCTGCTCTTCTACCTGCAGCCTTGCTTCTGTGGTATTTTGTTCTGGACTCCTCATGGCTTCCTTAGATGTTGCATGCTTAAGGATGAATGTGCAGCTTTCTTCATGGCAGCTATCCTCTTTATCACCAGCTTATGCACTTCTTATGATTTTTCTGACTACTCCTTCAGTTCTATCTCCTTGCAAACATTTCCTTCTAAGATACTGTTAACTCCAATCATTTCCTCTGCCTAATTTTGCCCAAGCTCTTTTGCAAAGGGCTGAATTGAACTTTATTCTCCTATGCTATTATCTCCTGTTCTATTTATTAGAAAGCTTGTTCATTAAAGCTATTTCCTACATTCTTTCTAAAACAGCAAGTTTATCATATGTATGCTAAAGTCTTTTGAGACTAAATCTGAAAAATATAGAAGAGTTTGTTAGTTCAAAGTATAGTATATTTTTAAGCCATTACAGTAAAAATCTTTGACACCAGGAATATTTGTAACTCTATCAAAAAATATTCGTTTTTACCATGGTGGGAAACTGTGTCTTTGTGACAGTACTGCTTATGTCTTCGTGAACATAAGATTTTCTATATCATATAATCATAAGATTATCTATAACTATGTAAGATATTTCATTGCAATACATTGCAATGTATTATACAGTAATTTCTAATTATTTTCATCCAAAATGTACAGCTATAACAGTCAGTAACTTGGGAATATTGCTTTTCCAGACTGAAGCAAAGCTGATATTTCTATCTAGTCCCCCAGAACTGATGAAAGAGCAGAGATGAATTTTGAACCTGTGCATCACATACTGTAGGCAAATAGTCTCAGAGGCCATATCTGACTACTCTTTCAGCTTCTGTGACGGTAGATATAAGGAATGTTTTATTTTACAAATGACAACAGTCATGGCATAAGATACGCAGAAAAATCTCATTTTAATCCTCTCTAATGAAATGATATAGCTTCATAAATTACTTATCTGACAGACAGCAAAGGCATCTAGGCAGGTAAGAATGAGTTTTGTAATTGGTGAAACTGCGTAAATGTTAGGTCATTTTAACTACACTGAGTCAGATTTGAATCATCATGTTAGAAGTTCATTCAGGACCTCCTTTGCAAGTATGAAATACTGAAAGTCTACTGCTGACTGCTCGGAGATTTTAAATGGTAATACTGCTGAGTATTTGCCACTTTCCTCTGTCTTTTCTTTTCATATTAAAGTTGCATTGCAAAGTTAAACAAAGAAGATCAGTCAAGAGATGTAGTGAGAAAATTTCCTGAGAACAACATTTTGTTCAGAGAGTGACAACTTTATAGCATCTGAAGTTTGCAGAGCAAGCAGACTGGTATGTATCAAAGCAAACATTATCACTGAACTACTTGACGTATCAATAAGGGAAATAATGAGAGGAAACCTTGGATGTAATGTAATAAAATTGTTTATTATAAGTCTGCAGTTTTCCTCTTCTCAGAGTCTCAACTGGAAAGGGCTCCAGATATGGCCACTGATGGTCAGGATCATGAATATTTAGAACAGGTAAGTAGCTGCCCTTTATCCAGCATGGATAAAGAGATTGACCTCAAGCTCTGACTGTGAGGAAATCTATAGTAGAGCTTACAACTGTGAAAAAAACCCAAACCCAAAACAAAACCCTTGACATTTCCATTAATGAGTACCAGCATGGAGGTTTAATTTATAAAGGAAGGGGTAGGTATGCTCAGAGTTGAACTGCGTCCCACCATGACAACTTGACTGTCATTCTTCTGTAAAAATGCACCTTCTCCACTCCCTACCTTACAGTATCTTTAGAAATGCTCCCAGATTTTTAAGATGTTACTATTAAAAAACATTGGACTGAGCCGAAGATGGGTTCATTTGCATTAACTATTTAATCTGAGAGATGGCTATATCTCATTTGCCTACTGTGACCTTAGTATAATAATTAAAATGGTAGTATATGGCATTTGCTGAGAATACTTGTTCACTGCTAATCTCTTCTTGTCCCTTTGAGGTCCTTTTAAGTAAACATTGGCTATTCCTTACCAATATACCTGGCAATATAGGATTATTTCACACAAATTTGTGAGGACAACCAATAGACAGTGTCCCTTCCTTAAAATGAAAATGTCAAATCTTGGTTTTCATGCCAGTTCTACAGAAGCCATTGCGCATCAACATTTGCACTTCCCTAATTTTAAAGTAAGGACAACTACTAAATTGCAGGTGTCAGGATACCTTTTTCCTACTGGATTGCCATGAATGCTCTTGTTCATAATCAACCATGTTCATTCTTTCTGAATAAAAGGAAGGCTTGTACATTTGTACTATGCAATCAATACTTATTAAAATATTAAGATTCCTTGTAGACTAGAAAGTGAAAACTATGAAATACACTTTTCTGAAAAGTTCTGGAATTGGCATATTATAATATACAGAATCTGCCTCACTACCAAAAAGCATTCAATCATACAAATGAAATGTACAAACAAATTATATATATGGATTTAAATAGATGTTTAATAATCCAGAGAATAAAAAAGAACATCAATTTAATATCATGTGTATTACTGTGACTCATACCTGGACAGAGTTAGCAGGGACAGAAACACAAAGGGGAAAAAATTGGTCTGAACAATGGAATGGGATTAGACTGAGGCTTAGATTTCAACAACATAAACTAAAAAAAAACAGAAGAGAAAGACCAAAGAAAGGAAATCAAAGTTCCAGTAACATAAGTGACAATCTGGGTTGCTAACACAGATGTATGACACGAAAATGCCATACAGCATCACAATTGTCACACTTTACAAAAGTCTAAATGTTTTAGTTATTTTTCTCTGTATGGAAATATGCAGAAAGAATCAGAAAATACTATAAAAAACATCTAAATAGGTGTTCAAAATCTGTACATCCACTGAGATTCAGAAGATATCCATTAATCTTTGTGAATGATGAAAGGACTTCAGACCTCCTACTAAACGGTGTGTATACTCATATCTAATTAGAGTTTCGTCACATTGACATTTGAATTGTGTCACATTTTCCATTGATTTTGGAATAATGAATTTTACCCATGTGGCATGATCAGCCATCTTCAGAAAACAGTTCCTCTGTGCAGTTTTTGTCACCTCAATATAAAAAAGATATTGAACTCTTAGGGAGAGTCCAAAGGAGGGCAATGAAGATGGTGAAGGGCCTTGAGGGGAAGCTGTATGAGGAGCAGCTGAGGTCACTTGGTCTGTTCAGCCTGGAGAAGAGGAGACAGAGGGGAGACTCACTGCAGTTACAACTTCCTTGTGAGGGAAGAGAAGGGGCAGGCACTGATGTCTTCTCTGTGGTGACCAGTGGCAGGACCTGAGGGAATGGCCTGAAATTGTGTCAGGGGAGGTTTAGGTTGGATATTAGAAAAAGGTTCTTCACCCAGAGGGAGCTGGGCACTGGAACAGGCTCCCCAGGGAAGTGGTCACAGCACCAAGCCTGACAGAGTTCAAGAAGCATTTGGACAAACTCTCAGGGATATGGACTACTGGGGATGGTCCTGTGCAGAGCTAAGTGTTGGGCTCGATAATCCTTGTGGGTCCCTTTCCAACTCAGCATGTTCTGTGTTTACATGATTCCTGTCTAACAATACAACTCAACAAAAATGCTCAGTACACACTCAGGTAAACTAGAAAATTTTGTCCCAGCTGTACTGATACCATCTTAATGGAACCTTCAAGGTTGCACTTGTGCAAGAGTAGGACAGGTTTACCATACCATGCTTAGAGATCCAACCAACATTACACAAATCCCTCTCTAATCAAGTATGTCTGAACTGATGAAAAGGCTGAATTTCAGTTCTGATTTCCAATTTCTCATTGTATAAGAAACATTTTGAATTTGAATGTGATTTTTTCCTTATTGCCAATCAAATGTCCTTTTTTCTTAAAGGAAGGTAGGTGCAGGAGGAGGAGAAGCACTATTAACAGTCCAGCAGCACACACTGACTTCCCCAAAATAGATGGATTAAGACAAGAAGAAAAACATTTTTGGTACAGAAACAGATTTGTGTTTAAAGCCTCTAAGGAATTATTAAAACCCTAATGAATGTTTTTAATTAACATTTACAGTGTCCTTTTAAGTGAAATCATTTAGGAGTTGCGGTGCAAACCTGTTAAACAAATTGCTAGTTTGGAAAAAAAATCCAACCCTGTCCATTAATAGCTCTTCTGTTTCAAATGGCCACACACACACACATAAACACATATATATGTGTGGGAACTGATGGTGGAAGATTTAAGCAATATTTAGGTAATGTTAAGAAGGAGCTGTGAGTTACATTTACATCCAGATTGTGCACACTGGTGGCTGCAGTGCAGATATGCCAGGCTACAAATAGATGTGTCTCTGCGCCCCAGACTAGTAAAGAGAATAGATACTTTAAATAGATCATTTTCTGTAATAGATCAATATTCTGCTGTTTTACAGATTCAGGTACATACAGTGGTTTGGTCAGTAAAAAAATCAATACACAGATATATAATGCTATTTTTGCAGCTGGGACCAGTGTAAGGGAGCAGGATGCTACAGCAAAGTGTCTCCTTCAGCTCATCTCCAGCGAGTTCTCTGTTCCACTAAGTTCTCCCAAAATTCATCAAATTCCGCAGGACTAGCAAAGTGCTTACTGCTCCACAGACTGAACTTCTCAGTCTTGGAAAGTAAAAAAGATCAACTCTACAGCAGGGTTGCAGTTATTACTGGTAGGGGGTTAAAACAAGGGGCTGGTTTCACAGTGTGAAACAGCTTGCTTCCTTTTATCTGAAATATTTCGCATAACTATAGCAACCATACAGCATATTCAGACTTCCAGCCATCCATGACAAAGAGGGATGTCTTTGTGTTACGTGGTTTGCTTTTGTTGCACACAGAACAAATGCTATTCCACAATATGTTTTATATGTAATTTAAAAACACTGCTTATAAATGAATAAAACTAAGTCATGGAAAACCTTTTTGTTTAACTAAAGACATTTTTCATATCATATTAATCTTCTCTATTACAACTTTCAAACAGGTGCACGCGCTTTCCTTATTTAAAAGCAATATATTAAGACTGAGAGAATTAAAATGGACTTTCCATGACTAAAACTGACTATAGAAAGGATGCAGCAGAACACTGCCACCTCCAGTTACAGAACATGCACAGAATATACTGTGTGTATTATTCAGACACTTATTCAGAATAAATGAAAAACAGGCATGAGCTCTGGCAAAAGGCTCAAACTGACTGCCAGGAAAGAGGCACATACACATTTGAGCCTTTGATCATAGCTGACATAAAAAAAAAAAAATACCACAGAAACAAATAAAACATCACTCCCCACATACTAGTATCATCAAGCATCAAGCTGCCAAAACTCTTATGACTAGGGACTGTTCAATTAAAGACTCTAATCTCTAACTTCAATGCTTTCCCCACTCAGCTTATATTTGGTATAAGAGAAAGGGAATCTACCTTTCTCTTTTCCTATGTCCTTGCTTTCTACTTGTCTATGACAAACTTCTGGAAGACTCATTATAAAATTCTGGTGTATACTGTATCACATGGGATAATGCGCAGAGGGAGGGAACATCCAAGCTGAATCATGAGGGTCTGTGACCCACAGAAAATGGAGGTGGAGGTTTAGACTGAAAGACTGCACTGATGTGGGGTGCTTTTTTGCCAGTGTGAAGAGATAAATGTCATCCAAATACATATAAAAGAAGGACAGCAGATTTGTAGCTGATCAGACAAATAGGATGATTATGGCTGCTGCTAGCACTATAAAGGGGGTGAAAAGAGATCAGATAATACCAGTAAAACATATGAACTGTGAAAATGCATCTCCTGAGATCCAGGTGGAAAAAACCCTCATAAAGTTTCTATACCTAATATCTCATGATGGCTAGAGCAGAATTTCAAAATTAGGTTCCAACTAAGGTTCATTGCTGCCACACTCTCCTGCTCCTTACCTCTCCTTTCCATCCAACCTGCCTTGGACACACTCTTGAGACCTTTGTGTTCCTGTTTCAGCCACTAACCATGCTACATACGACTCTGCCTTCCACATTGGATTGATATTTTTTCCTCTGTCACTTCTCCAGTCTTAGATCTGAGACTGCTCCTTTTTCCTTGGCTGAAATTGCATTGGAGTTCACTTGAAACATGTATTGCCTGTCAGATCAGCCATCAAGCTGTAACACTTGTTATTAGTACAGTCTCATGTTCTGAGTATGATTTGTTTGGAAAGACAGTGAGAAAAGCAAAAGGGATCAAGAGATGGAAAAAATAAATTATGAGTTAAGACCAAGAGAAAAGACAAATATGCATGGCCTGGCTAAGAGATGTCTGAGGCTGGAGGAGAGGAAATAGGTACTGACAGCTGTATGAATAAACACAAAAGAAAGAGAGAAAGTATCTAGCACAGCACTTAGAAACAGTAGCAATAGAGAAGAAAAGAAGGAAGTATATTGAGATTAAACGATAAATATTAGACAGGGAAATTGCTTTCCAAATTGGAGTCTTACAATAATATTAGCATTCTACTTTTAAAACAATTTGTGGAATATAATTAACCTTTTAAAAAAATCTTTATCTTTAAAGATAAAGTCATTACTGTTTCACACCTATATATGATTACATCATTTAAAAACCTATCACTGCCTGCATAAATGATAATGATTCTCAGAGAGGAGAAGAAGTAAGAACAACCAATGAGCATTAGCATGAAACATATTTCCCTGTATTCCTGGACAAGGCTTGACTGGTTTTCTGATTGCAAATAAGCATACTGCAAGTGCAATTATGGTGTAAGAAGAGTAGAATTCTTTCAGCCAAAAAAAAAATAAGAAATTAAAAAGATTTGGGAAAAAACATAAATATTCAAATTAAAAATCTTTCCAAATAATCAGCTTGACTTTTGTTTACAAAAGGAGGTATATATTTTCAGATTGTCCTGACTTCAAAAAATGTAATAATTTAAAATAATCTAAATAATAAAATCATATACTTTGGATAACTTCATTAATTTTTGTTTGTTTGTTTGTTTGTTTGTTCTAGCTTTGTCTTTAAGCTAATAAAATGATTATTTATACAGATCTACTTCCACAAAACCACTGTCTAATACTGCAAGGACACATCTCATACCAGCTTTCTTTTAATGATTTATGAACAGTCATTGTAGCCAAGACTCTTAAATTTGTAGAATAAAAAACCATGAGATCAAAAGATCATCTAGGTTTACCCTCAGTAATAGGCTCTAAAATTTCACTAGTTTCCCTGGAATGTGTCCAAAATTCGTGTGGCTAAGGCATGTCTTCCAAACTACACTCAGCACTGATGTGAAGGCAATAGTGCAGAATCCAGTCCTTCTCATAATTTGTGCCAATATTTAATTGCTTGCACTGTCTGATTTCTCATTTGAATTTGTCTGGCCTCCAGCCACTGGCTCTTTTTATGCTTTTCTTCACCAGACTAAAGAGCCCTTTAGTACCTAGTATATTTTCCCCATGAAGGTACCTGTACACTGTAATCAAGTCACCTCTCAGTCTTCTTGTTGATAAGCTAGACAGATTGAGCTCTTTAGAGTCCCACAGTAAGGCATTTTCTGCAGCCCTCAAATCATTTTTGTGGCTCCTTCCTGAGCTCTTTCCCATTTTTCACTGTCCTTTTAAAAAAGTGGACACTAGCGCTGATGAAATATTCCAGTAGCTGTCTCACCAGTTCCTTGTGCTCTTTGCCGTACTTATTCATCCTCTGAAGAAAGGCAGAGCTAGTCAGAAGGCACCATCTGGTGAGGAAGTCTGACTGGTAGGGGGCAGATTTAAATACTTAAAGAGTAGCAGAGGGGAGGGTGGAATGGGCAAAGGACATTTAAAGACTGACTTGCTAGACTATGATCATTTTTAGTTTCCCCAGGAGGTTAGTGAATTCTTCTCCCTTGGACTGCTATTGCCTGTGTTTAAAAAGGTGAATAGCATCACACTATAAAATATGGGAAATGAAAATTTCATTGGGATTACACATGGATGAGGAAAATCAGCATCTGCCTGCTGGAAAACACAGGACTAATGGGGGTAAGGCAAGCAGGCAATACAAAAAAGAAGAGAAATGTCACGATATTTAAAAAGGAACAAAAAAAATCCACAACACTCAAAAGAATACAAATGGGAAGGGAATTCCACAACTCTAATTGCTATTGTAACCTATATTAAGAAACACTGAATTACTGAAGTCTCAGGATGCAGATCCAGCATTGAAGCTAATGCCCACCCTGCAAAGTCAATACCTGAGAGAGGGGTGATATGATTTTTCCCCACTCAGCTCTGCAAATTGTATTTCTTAGAGACAGATCTTTTTTAGAAGCTTATAAAGATGTTGAGTAAAGGACAGGATGTAGAACCTGGGGACTGTTTACTTATGCACCCAGCTGCTTATAACTGCTGGGGTAGCTCATGAGAAAAAGACTGCCAGACAAGCATAAAGCTGGTTGCTGAGATCAGAGGCGACAGTCTGAGTTACAGATATAAAAGGCATGCAAGTCCAAGAGAGAGCTTTCGAATGACTTTCAGAAGCTGCAGAAGCCAAAAGCAGTCTCTTCTCCCCTTCTGCAAGGACTAAAGCATTTTCCCCTGGCTCTGCATTCAGCCATGCTTATTTGTTCCTCTAAGATCTTTAGATTGGATTTTTACAATGCGCAGTGACTGAGGAATAAACGTGAAAAGTGCATGGCAGTTTCAGCAGGAGTCGACGTACTACTGTGAGGTATTAGCCCAGGCAGAAAATATACTGCATGAACTCTTCATTGGGAGTGCCGATCCTGTATCCACAGTAAACCAAGCATTGGTTTGCCACTTTTTTTTTTAATCATCCAAGTAAAGAGTAAGAATTCATTATAAAGACACACAGTATTTAAAAACATGTAATTTGGAGCATTCTTTGTAAAATTATGCTTCATATAATTTCCAAGAAAGAAGAATGCAAAGTACTGTCGTACTGTCATTGGGTTCTGACTTCTTTTTAGAAACATTCAAACACCTAAAGCATATACAGTTGATCCTTTCTGAAAAATCAAAACTTTTCTTTGTTGCTTAAACCCTTTACTTAAACTTCCATAGCTGCTGCTGATGTCCATATTGTTTCATACCAATGTTACCTGAATTCCAATAAATTAGGCAACCCCAAAAACTTCAACAACAAGACTTAAGCTGAGAAGACAGTGAGGGTTTCTAGGAATTCAAAAGTCTTTTCTAGATATAACCCAATGGTGTTACTGAGGGAATAAAATGGAAGACTAGCATTGAAGTGTCTTAAGGGCTTCTTAAATACTGAAAAACAGAGAAGACATGGTGTGAGATGAAGGAGAAAGGACCTTTTTAGGTATTCTTCCCTTTTGCAAACGGTCATTGTAGGGCTTCTTTCCTTTAATTGGCAATTAATCCCCCAGAGTCCAACACGAGCAAGCACTGTCATGCAAGTCCAATTCACTCCAGATTTTATCTCCAAGGCAAAATTGTTAAAAAAGACCTATATTCTGATGCTTCCAATTCACTTTGACTCTGTGTAAATGTGCCAGGATGCTCAATTTGCAAATAGAATACAGAATTGCCATAAATATTAGGAAAGTCTTTATTCTCAGGTGTTACTTCTTACAAATTAAAATAGTGACACCAACAGAGAGTCCCTTCTCTCAGGAAAATACATTTAACTGTTACAGTATTGTAAGAATATTTCATGTAAAAATATATTCTTTTTAAGCATTCATGAATGTGATAAAATTAATTCTCCTTTTGAGAACCTAATTTTCTTATGTTTCATTCTTTCTTTCTCAAAATAAATTCTTAGGGAACTCTAGAAAACATCATGTTACTTGTTTTCTGTTATTCCAGTACAAAGAAGTAAAAGCTATGGGGTTTTTTTCCAATTTATGTATTCTGAATTGCATTATATCTGGACAGATGCAGCATTCTTATAGAGGAATAATGCCTTGAACTTATTTTACTGTTTGATCATTTGATTTTTCATTTCCCAGAAGTATAATCATCCATTTTTTTTTCTGAGCAAATTATTCCACTATGTAATAGAGTTCTTAACTCCTCAAAAATCTGTTCAAACACCAGACTTGCCACACTAGGGGTGAGTGTCCTTAATATATTTGAAATAGTAACATTTTGAATTTAATTTCCAGCTACCATGCAAGTTCAGTAGATGACTTTCCCATTAGTGTTTTTGAGAGACATATATAATGCATTCAGGTACATCTTCATATTCTTTGGTATGAATGTTTATTTCTAAATGTGTTAGCAGCAGGAATGTGACATTGCACATACAGAGTCAGGACAGGAGAGCAAAACAATCCATGTACTATTCCTACTATTATCCCATCTGCTTTTTGACCTTAGCTAAATTACACCGAACTTGTGCTACCTCAATTTCCCTAGTTTAACATTGATATCAAGATACTTCGCTCCCTGTGTGACGAAGCTAAGTACTTCTTTATGTAAAAGTGGGAGATCCCTTAGCAAAAATTGATTCAATGCAAATAAGCTAATGCAATGCTGTGGTTGGGAATCTGAACAGAGAACTATCAAAAAATGCAAAGGCAAACTCCCACAGCAATTATAAAGTAGGTCATATTGAACGTATGTGTTAATGCATTGAAGGAGCATATACTTGCCCAGTAAAAATTGCAGTGGCTTTAAACACCCAGACGTGTGTGAGTTCAAATCCAATGCACTGTTTTACTCTGAAAGTTGTATTTTCATTTAATAAGACTGTATACGAGATAATGTATTGTTTGCATTTTATCCAATCACTTCTGATATTCTGCTCTATTGATCAATATGGTTTCTTTCCTTTTATATTGACATTGTGGCAGGATATACGTAGGCCTGCAATGACACTACTTTGTTTGACATTGTAATATTCCCTGTACAGCTTCATTTATATCATTTTCAGCCCTTTAGAATGACAATAACTCCCATGTAATCAAATTATGAGCTATTATTATCACAGAAGCATAATGAAAAATAACTGGTTTGGAAACTGGATAGCAGTATATTAGCTACCCACCCAAGCATTTCAAAACACAGTTGTTTTTTTTAATGTAGTAGACCCTAACTAAGTTTATCTTTTAATTCAGCCTCCCATTTTTCACTTCTAAAAATATGTCTTGGAAAAGATCCATTCCTCAGTATTGTCAAATGAACATAAGGACAATCATATCACAGTTCCACCTTCTTAAATGGTCAAGAGCAGACATTTAGATAGAAAGATGAAAAGCAAGGCATGAATACTTCCCATGGAAAATACTCAGGAACATATGAACATCGTGTGATAAAAGTTGTATTGGTACCACTAAATTCAATAGCTTTCTCTCAAATTTTCTAATGCCTCTTGAATCAATTTTCATAATAATTTTGGTAATGCGCTCTACTCTAAGAAGAAATATGCTTCCTGTTGTATATTAGAAGGCAAAATCTCATTTTATAGAACATAAATCTCTGACTAAGAGGTGATAGGTATCTAAGTACAGATGTTTATTCTAATAAACTGAACTTATCTCTCAACTCCAGGAAAGATATATGCCTATATGGAAAAGCTTAGCCAACCTGTACTATATATTAACTTCGTTTCTGCTATTACTGATCATGTACGTAATCCTAGGAAAGGCATTCAGAATGCACTTAATGGGCCTGAGTTATTTAAAACTGAATTATCCAAAAATGGAGAGATATAAATTAAAAGCTGTCTCAAAGACACAACACTACCACAGTATTTTTCATGATGTGCCACTGTGGATTCAGGACATTTACTCCTGAAAGGTAACTCCAAATGAAGCATGCGGCATAGAACTGATATCAAACCCAATGATGTTTTGTGCCATCCACATCTGATGATAAAAGTCTTTCATAAAAGACTGCTTATTCATCATAAAGGCTAAAAATCTCTCCTTTTTATTTGTGAGGGTTATTTTTTTCTGAGCAAAATTGTCACTGTCTTTCATCTTGTACAGTAAAAAATCAGAATCAAAACCACTACAGTAGCTACTTCTGATGTGGGGATTACCTTGTGCATGTACAAACCATTTCCTATGGGAACTCTTTAAAGTGCAGGTGAGCAATAATTGCCTCTAACTTTCTGGCCACATAAATGTGATTTGGAGATTAGAAACTGGTTAGTTGTTGAGATCCCCAGGCTTTGCTTGTACAACAAAGGCAACCAGCAGCAAAGCTGAAAGCTCCTGATTTTTGCTTCAACAATGCAGTAGTATTGCTAAGCAAAGCAAATAGTACGTCTGTAACAAGACTAATACCCCAAAGAGATTTCTAGCACGGACTTAATCATGAGCTATCTGGCAGTAGTACAACATCCACAGTGCCTAATTGCTTAGGTTATCCTCTCTGAGGTAACTAAAGCCTCCCACACATTATCTCTCCTTTACAGAGCAGAAGCTATTCTTGTGCTGCAGTTGCTCACACTTTTGAAAACTAACAGTTCACCGGAGGCTGGGGTCTACTTACTTCTGATCCAAAGCACATCCCAGGCACTGCGTGTGGGTGAGATACTGGCTACATCCCAGTTCTCAACTTCGACAAACTGCTGCACCGCTCGCTCTAGCTGCCCTCTTTCTAACACTACACACAAAGCTCATGTCTTACACAGTTCTTTTCCCAGAGACCATCTGATAAACCCATAGACATCTAGCAGCTACCGCATATTATGCCTTTTAATTTAGTATTTTTTCAATCAAAATTAAGACACTGGCAAGGAAGAAATTCACTCACATCTTTGTTTCAGGGACCTACTTCTGTTGTTGTACTAACCCAGCTTCTACTACCCTAATTCCAGTAGAAATTTTCCCAACATCAGCTCACTACTGTGTTTTCACTGAAGATACTTGTGAAGGCAGATTACAGGTCACTTTGGAGAAAGAAATTGTTCCTTTATAATTTTGCATTGGAAAACTGCTGGTTAAGAGTTTTTTTTAAAAAAGGTCTCACTTTTGCAGGTTAAAATATTCAGATTAAAGGATTAATGTGAAAAAATGAGGTCTAAACTTTCAGTAATAAGAAAATACTGCTAAAAAGTTGCAATTTCTGTTTTCTAAGGCTGTCTCATATATTTTCCCTAAGAAATTATATGTGGCTGTTCTTAGGAACTTATAATACTGCCATTTGACTGGAACTTTATGGAATTTTACTTGTGTATTCTGAACCTTCTAAAACTACACTAAAAGCTGACTAAAATGTTGTCCTATCCTTTCTATACCTTTATGATTGTAAGTATTCTTTAGTTTATTTTGTTTGGGTTGCTTTGGGTTTTTAAAAGCTTTGAATCCCCTGTAGTATTCACAATAAATTCAGCTTGATTTTAATGCTTCTGCAGTGACTACTGCAAAGCTTCTTAACTTTTACACTATAATGCAGTCAATGTATTTATAGTTCTTGAAAATGTCACATGGCAATGTTATGCCAGGGACAGCACATCTCAGAGACTGCTTAATATGTCTGCATTGTTGTATTCTATTTGTAGAGGCATTTTTGTCAGCGGCAATGAAGAAACAGAGCTGCTGCTGCAGCTCTTTCAATAACATTCAAGCTTATAGTTGACCCGAGGGGCTCACATTATGACATCCATATTTAATTTAACAATAAATCATATTTTCATGGACTACAGTATTGCATTATAATCTCACTGTTTTGTGTGCATGGGAATGCAGCAAAAGCAGGCTTGAATGTATCTACAACACAGACTAAATGGTTAGTTCATGAGAGCAAGGTCAAAGTGTACAGTGACGACAGTATATAAAAGGCTTTATAACAATTCTAAAAAGTCTGAGGGAAAAAGAACACAAAAAGCTATCCAGAATGGACTGCATTTAACTTAAAGTTCAATTTTTTAAAATCTTCCTTAACTGCACCACCTTGCTTACTGTCAGTTTTAGTTCTGCTCTGCACTTCCCATTGCAGTCAGCATTCTCGGTATCTCATTTTCTCTTCTGCTTCATTCAAGCATATTTAAGGAGAAAATTAACACCATCTGAATCTTAAGCTTTACCCATCCTTTTCTGCTCACAATCATTTCTCCTATTTGCCCTGCATCCTTTACTGCTGACCTTCTAGCTGACTCCAAATTAAATGTTCATATGTTTCCTATTTACTTCCAAATGTAGTCCCGCTTGTTCACATTTATTCTTGCTCATCTGCCTCTTATTTGCCTCTGCTCATATCACATCACATCATCCTCAACTTTACTTTCTATTTCTACTAACTTCCAGTGCCTACTTCTTGCAGCCCTCTGCAACCTAAAACTTATTTAATTCATTCTTCCCTCCCCATCAGCATTATTAATAATCTTCTACCAGCCAGACTATGAAATACCTTCATTGCTTTTCTCCATCAGCTGCCTCTGGCAATAGTTTACCCATACTTGCACTGCCCTTCTCCATAGACTTTATGAAACTACATTATTTCTTTTAGAAGTTTCCACTTTTCAAAACTAAATACTTTCAACTACTTTTTTTTGGCAGCATTGATCTTTGGTCTAGATGTCATCCTTAACGTAAATTACATAAAATTAAGGAAGAGCAAGTGTATAAAGTGTCATTTGACTACTCTGACCTATGTTCTCTCTTTGCCTCTCATCCAGCTTTTCTTTCGTCATCTCTTCATGCATTGTATCTAAATTAGATTTTCAGTTCCTTGGGGTAAGAAGACATCGCTTTCATTTATCTGTAAAGCACCATGCATGCTTATGGCTCTGTAGAAGTGCTAAATATGTATATCCACATTTATTAAAATATTGATGCTTTTATCTATTCATATATTGCAGAAGCAACATGGCATCTATAACAGCAATGATGTGATTTATAGCAGCTGCATGCTGTTCACTCTCCATTTCCTAGTTTGTATTTATATTACTCTTTCTGATCTTGTTAACTAACTAAAAAACAAAAATATCAATTTTCTGTGACAGCATAGGGGTAACATACAGAGGTTTTACTACTTATCCATATACATGATCATGGTCCTAGGTGAAGGATGATGTATCAACTCAGGACTGCTCCTGCCCTCCAAGATCTTGAAATTTAAATAGTCCTGATGACAGTAAAAATGTTAGAACCTTTGGACACGTAGCTTGAGAGGTGTTGAAGTATCTGATTTTCAGGCTACTAGAGCATAGCTCTTTCTAAAATGCAAGATCTTGAGAAGGAAAGATCCCTATTATTTTGACAATTTTGGCTGTCGAAATCAACATAATTAGTGTAAATATATCCTAAAAACTACGAAAGTTTTTAATGAAAAAAAGAAGATAAAATGGAGATATTATCATCCAATATAACATACTAAAATATTTCTATTAACTAGTGCAGAAACAAACTATAGATATACTCTCCTTCGTAGTGAAGCATATTTATTTCTTGGTTAGCCAAAAAAAAATAAGTAGACATATCCAATCTCTCAGCAGAAACCCTGATGTCCCCTGTCGTGACTCAGAGTCCATTGCATGAATGAGCCAGCACTAATAATTTCAAAAGTTAGCTCAAAAGATAACCTATTATTGTAGAGTAGACTCTGAATGCAAAGCAATTAAACTGTTCTGCTTCATGTAACACTTAATAAATGGTTAAGCATTTAAGCATTGAATAACATGAACATCTTTGAGTATCCTGCTTTGCATCAATCTGAGCTGAAAACTTGAAATGGGTTCCTTGTTCCTGGGTCAGTACGTGCAGAGTGGCCTTGACAAACTGTTTACTCAGAGTAGCAGGAAAGAAGTTACATGGGGATAATGTTACTGAAATTTCTTCATAGAGTGCCTTACACCTGATGAATTTAACAAATATATTATCTTTGCATAGAGGGGCCTGTTTCAGTCAACATTCCACCATGTTTTTTCAGTGAATAAAATGATAAAGATCAATCCAACTTAATTTCAAACTGCATATATAACTAAACCTATGTAAGGTTGCACTAATAACAGTCAGACCCCACATGTGTTTAAAAGCTTTGTTGGACTGAACAAATTTTACTCAACTCTTGATGTCTCCCAATAAGCATCTACCTCCAAGCGAGTCCCCTTCATTCCTTACTATGCATGAAGAGAACACTGTCAACAAATGCATCAAAGTGTGATTCATCAGACCTATCCTAAATGTTTACCTCAGGATAAGCCACTGTACATTGTGAAACATTGTAAAATAACTAGATTTGGTAAATAAATTTCATTTCATCAAACACTGAGAATCTAGAGTTTATTCATTTCTTTGTATCTTCAGAGAAAGTTCAGATATTTTGTCTACAAAATTATAAGTAAAACTCTTTGATAAAACTGCTGTCACATGCCAACTATTAATCTCCAGACATGGGGCCAGACATGGCACAGCCTCAGAAGTGCTCTCCTAAGACTGCAGGTAACTGGCCTGTCTGCTTCAGATACAAACAGGCCCTACCAGTTGGTTTCAGAGCCAGAAAATTGTTTTGCATCTTCTACATAGTTGTAGAAAAAAATGTAATTGGCATGGATGACAAGTGTAAATTGTAATTTTAAACAAAAAGGAAGAAGATAGAAAAGTAACTTTAAAGTCAACATTTTAAGAAAAAAGTAAGGATAAAATAAAGAACATAAATAGCAAAAGTCGGGGAAAAAAGCATGACAATGGAAAAATGCCTACAAAAACCTATTGAACTATGATATGAAATTCATGATTGTGACCACTTTGGACAAATATAACAGAGATACTGTTATCTAAATGAACTGTCATCTTAAATACATTTCACTGGTTACATAGTGAGAAGATCTACTTTCTGCAAACTACCTTAGAGAACACTACCAACAGAAGGAGGGTAAGGAAGGAATTTCTAGAAGATTGGAAATTGGACCAATATAAAACGTATGAGTAAAGCATAAAAGCAGAGCTTTACCGGTGCTGAACGCTTTTGACCACCTTGACATAAAGACAGAAGCTGAGTTATAATGACTTAAAAGCCCTGTACAGAAACAATTTGTTACACAGACCTCATTTTGAATGGGAGGTTGTATTGTGTAAGGATATTATTATGAGATGCAACGGTCAGGTTGTTAGATCACCTCTACTTTACATCCTTCACAATGAAAAACACTTCTGAATGTGGTTGCTTTGCTCAATGAAGAATTTGACCTTACAAAACTGAGTTTAGAAATTATGGATGTATGGAGCACATTTTCATTTGTCTCTACACGAAGATGTGGGGTCAGGATTAAAAGTATTTGTTTTCCTTTCAGCTAAACATTTTTTCCAGTCACATCACTTTACTCTGAATTACATAAGTTTTAGCTTCAAGAATTATTGGTCATTGCTGAATGAAAATAAGCACAAAGTAAAATGGTATTAAGTTTGTGCAATTGATCTTTCATAATTTTAAATGTCACCTTTTAAAATTTCCTGTAAAATCAGCCTGAAATACTCCCATCGTTGACTGTCATCAAGTAGAGCAGGGTCACTTTGGGAAAATCCACTCTCAGTGATGTAAATTATAGGGTTATTATATGTATCCTAGAACAAGAGAGCAGAAGTTTTATTCAGAACAGATGTAAGAAAGCCCATAAAATCAGATGCATTACCCTCTATCTTTTCTAAGCTACAAACTAAAACTAGTTTTCACCAAATTGCACTGACCCTATTAACTTAATTTTCCATGAACTGACCTTTTATGACTAACAATGGAAAAGCAAAACTGTGCAAATATCCATGAAGACAGTGAAATGACTTATTTTAATGAGAAGACTAAAATATCTTTCCTGCATTAGCATCTGCTTATTGTCACTGCTCCTTAACCCCTTGGTACTGGCAGTCACCACATGTCCCGTTGCCAGGAGTATGCCAGGAAAGCCTTACTGCTGGCATCACAAAGATTGTTTCTGGGGTTCAAAAGATGACATAACACTGGTGTGTCATTTCAAACTGTAAAATTACTATCAAGTACAAAAGCAGTAGGAAAACACTAAGGTTCCTACTCTTTATAGCCAACATGCAAAAATTAAATTATGAATCCCAAGGTGGCTTGTTTATTTATATCTTGTACAATGTTTTATGCCATCCAAATGGGCTCCTCAGAAATCTTCAACAGAATTCATAGAGGTTCTACCATTCTGAGTTCAGAGCTATAGGCACAAATCCCTAATCTTTTCTCCAAATACCTTACCACAACTGCATCAGGATGCAGTTGAGATTTTTATGCTTTATAATCTGCCTTGTAAGATCTGGTATCAATACTGGGGCTATACCTTTATCAGAACTACTTATAGCAACAACATAAGGCCCAGTAGCAATGATCACTCAGTCTCCAAATGTTCTGAACCAATAATTTATATGAATGGCCTCAACGATCTTTTCAGATCTCCAGTCTCCTCCATTTTCTAAGGATTGAGGTAAGCCAAAGTGATACAGGGAGCAGGATGCCATTTCCCAGGTTATTAATGGTTTTGAATTAATAATTCACTCCTGAAAATATTAAAGGAATTAAAAAAGGGTTAATAATAACTTTATTACATTTTATCATTTAAAGAAACCTCCCTGCACATTTTCTCTGTTATAAGATGCAAATATTCCCTCTCAGCTGCATGCTGACTACAGTTACAAGACCCCAGAGTTGGCAAAAATGCTCAGCACACAAAATCTTCCAACCAGGCACATAAAATGAAATGAGGATGCAAATTTTCAAAATAGATCAGTGGACAGCAACTCCCCAAGAGAAACATAATTCTGATGGGTGCTGAAATCCTTTCATTTAAATGCCTGAATGGCAGCCTGACTGCATGTGCAAGATACAAGCATGTTGGAAAAAGCCTGATACTTGAGAGTGTTACAGGTATGTAGATTTGTTCTAATGAAAGCATTTCTCTCCTTGAGAACTGTGTCTTTTAAAGAGTTTAATGCCACACTCAGCAAGGTAACTAAGCTGATCTTTTATGATTTTAACTTGGTTAGCTGGGTTAGCTGTTTTCTCTACAATATATTCATTTCTCCATCATTGTGCCAGCATCAAGACAAAGATACTATCATGTATTCAACACTTTGCAATGGTGTGAATTCAACAATTCCCTCATTAAATCTGTATGATATTTAAGGCTTTTCATTGCGTTCTACTAGATTTTAGATGAAGTTTAAGACACTGGTTTCTTTAGCCATCAACTTGAATAGCTTGGCAATAGTTTATCAAAGAAATCATCTCTCATCCTTTTACACTGCCACTGCTGCAGATTGCTCAGTCCCTGTAACTGCAAGAAGGAATTAGCTCACCTCTCTAAAAGCTCATGAATTCCAACCTTTCTTGTCCCCTCTTGCTAAGACAGAGATCAACTTTAATTTCCTGGATGTGTTGTTAAAGCTGGCCAGCACTGGGGATGTATTTCTAGAGGCTTAAAAGGAATTCACCTTCTGTTCAGATTTAGCAGTGGCTGACATGAATATGTTTCCTAAAGGACTATTTTTATGCTGCTGAGAGGTCACTGTAAGTTTAAATATCAGGATACTTTAAGCTCTCAAATAGGCATTTTTGATTTTGCTTACATACTGTATTGCTTATAACTGCATTGCTCTTAAGCCTTCTGAAAACACTAGATATTGTAATACACATCATAAGCTCTGGTTGAAAGACTATCAATTAGCTTGCTCTTTAACTTGAACTATCTGGTTTAGTGCGGTAATTGGAAAAGACCAACAGTGGCCTTGAATTATTATTTGTTAAGCTAAGAGGCGCCAGCCAGGAATAGGTCTCTATCATGCTGGTAGAATGTAGAAATCAGTGAGCCTTTGCTTAAAAGACTTGGGCTAAATATACCAAAGTGTTTAATAATCTCAGAAACCTAAAATTCATAATATTTTTGTGGGTCTTAGACTATCGCATATCCTAATAAGTCATAGGTGCTTATGACTTATGTATCCCAAGGTCTTGCTGTATTGAAACACAGAACTGAGAAAGGTCTACAGAAGTTGAAAGCACAGCAAAAAGGAGGAGGAGGAAGACTAATCTGGAAGTTAATAAAATACATGCTTAGGAGGTTATGTATGGCTTAGATCATTATTCTTACCAGTTTCTGAACTAGAGATTTTGTTTAATCCAAAGCAGGAAACTTCTTCTATACTTTTACTATATATTTCCTAGTATTTTCAAGTTAAGTTTACTGTGTATTGATGTTTAAAAATGCCAACGCAGAACACCATACTACTTTCTTCCTAAAAGGATATATTAGACTTCAACTTAACCCAACTTCAAATGATTGATCTTCAGGATTTCTGCCAAACAGCTTCTGCCAAAAAGCAATCAATTATGAACCTCAGATTTAGACAGTGCTTGTCCTAAACAAACAAGTGCACACACACACCTTAGCATAGCAAGACTCAATAAGATTGTTTACAAAGTAATTCACAATAAATCTCACAGGTAGTCTGCTTTTCCTTCTGAATGCAGCACCTAAAAACTGACATTAAATTCTGAGGAAACATATGCCTGTACCTGAGCATGCACCCACATAAACAGAAAGGAATATATGAGAATTCTAAATTTTGAAAAGCAAATTCTTACCATTTGCAAGAGCAATTAGCAGCAAATACATCTTCTTACTGTACGTTTTGAATGGGAACCTGTTTGACTTCAGTGGGACTAGGTGTGTGCTAACTCTTTGCTGGTGGGACTACAAATTTGACTACATAAGCTTAAACTGTGAAAAAAGAAATCCTTTGCTGGTACAGGATCCTGTTCTACCATATTGAGAGGAATGCTCACATAGAGGACACTAGCATTTCTCATTCTAATTTTCAGATTATAAATTATACAGTACAATTCATAACATTTAGTGCAACCAGCTATCATTTATTTTTATCATCTCAATTAAACACCAATATTGAGGAAGATTTATGCTTTTTGATAGGAAATGAAGAGAAATAGAACTGCATCTCTGAAAAATGTGAATGTCAAGTCAATTTTCCAGGTTGTCTCATACCTTCCAGATTTAGTTTCTCTGGCTGTATCTGCAGGTCAGGTAGAAGCAGAAATACAGAAGAAAATATTTTTCAGAGAAGGTGTATTTATAAGGGTTTTCTGGAGATATTGCAAAATTTTGGGATTAGAGATATTAAGGACCGCTCTGTCACTGGAAAGTGAAGGATGTTCTTTTCTCCTTTCTGTCATCTTCTCTCCCCATCCTGTTTCCCCACCTTCATGCTGAAGTGAGACATAACATCAAATTCTCACAGACTCAATACCCCCATGTCTACAACTTCCATCTTCTTCTGCACCAATCCCTAATGTTGAGCAGCTCACTTGTTCTGCACAGAGCACCTTTCAGGGTAAAAATAATTGTACAGAGTACAAAGTACAAAAGAGTACAGAGTACAGAAAGTAAAACTTGGTGTAAGCTTGAACCTAAAACCTGACATGCCTTAGGAACAATACATCTACAGGATGACTGCTTTAGAAGACCCTACCTCCACTAACTTAGAAACAGTGGTTTTAAAGGTTTTCAAATGTCCTACATCTTAGGTGTGAAATTGGTAGTGATTCAGTTGATGTGAATGATTTTATTTGAAAGGACATAGCTTTAAGCTTTCTAATTTTTCACATGCTCTTTGTAAAAATGTTTATATAGAAGATGATGGCCTTTCCATGCGATGCAGTTACAATTGCTTCAACAGATCACTGCACAAGAGAAGTGAACTCCTGCCTAATGAAAGCTGGCCTACTTGGAGTTCCGCCAATGCCCTTTCGTTAAATGTAAAGTTCATAATATTAATCAGGCAACTGCTTGTACTGGGGATCAAGTGAACATTTTCTGAAATTAAAGCTGAGTTTTGTCAAAATGTTAGCTTTCCTTACCAAGTGCATACAGAATGTCTGCTTGCTATCTCCCACACTGATAACTAAGTAACAAAGCCAATTCAGCCAGGAGCTCGGTGGGGTTTTACAGTGCCTGCAGCCCCAGGAATATCAGTACAGCAAAGAAATCACAACAACTCAGCCAAATTTAAATTCAACACACCACAAAAAGTGTTCCTAGGGAAAGGCAATCTGTGCCAGTGAAAGCAGGCCACATATTGTAAATTTTGGTGGCAAAGAAAAGGCTTCCATTCAAACCTCTCTGGGATACTGGCACAGTTTTTGCAATCAGGCTCTGCAGGGAAAAAAGGCTGGTTGGTCTGTTTACAGCAGATTTACCAGCCCTCCTTTATGAAATCTTGAAACAAAGGCTCCTCCACTCTCTAGTGAAAACCTTAATCTGCAGGATGCAGAGGATAGGCTGCTCTCTACTGAACAGCCAAGCTCTACATGACCAAAATTCTAGAGTAAAATCTTGCTTCTGCTAGTATCAACCTAGTACAGATAAGGATAACCTGAAGAGCATTTGCTAAGAAGTCCTATCCCTTGTAGCCTTCCATCTTTGCAATCTTCAAAATGGGAAAAGAAACTAATTTCCAATGCAAATACTATCCCAGAAGTATAACGATATGTATCTTCTTGGTAGAACTGAGACGCAGAAGAGTAGGAGGCAGGAATGAGATTCAGAGGTTCATCCAAATATACTTTGCTTTTTTTCTCCTTGGAACATTATCCTCTCAGCACACGAGAAACCTCAGCACACTACTTTGATTCTCATATCCTAGCTGGTTCAGCTTCAGTTGCTTTTATTCTTCACAATTCTCTTTATTTCTTCTTTCTTCCATTCCCTGTGTTCTGTAGGAAAAACTGCCCTTTCCTGTCTTTTCCTAGTGAGTGACCTTAATCTCTCCCCCAGTCCCCACCAATGGAATTAAAACAAATGAATCAGAAGTGAAACAAATTTTATATCTGACTCCTAGCAATCTAACTGGCTTATTTATGGGCTGTATCCCTTTACATATTTACACTGCCTCCTGAGATTGTGAAAACTCTTCAGAGCAGTGTCTGGCTTCTGTTTGTCAGAGAACTAAAAGTTCCTATCTGAGTCTGAAGAATCCTCTCTAATTTGTTGAAGAAAAATGTCTGGGAAAAGTATATCCCTCAGTGCAAAATAATCAGTGTGAAGTTCAGTACATTAGAGTATACTGATAAACTATCTAAATGCACTTGCCAAATAAGATAACTTGTCTATTGTAAGTCATCCAAAAATATTCTCATGGCTAGGATCCCTCTAAGTATAAACATTCTGATGAAGCAAAATGATTTAGAGTTACAATTAAAAAAACTGGAGTAAGCAAAAAGATACATAGGAAACATAATAATAATCCTATCCCAAAAGATTGTGCTATCCAAGGGGATCTACAATATTAATTAGTAAGTTGTTGCAAACCTATAAAAAAATCATCCCATAATTACTCTGAAAAAAAGTTGCAATTTCAAAGCTACACTGCAGAATAGCATACTGGATTAATTATGCCAGACTGCAGCAATAACCTTGAATTAAAGCTGCAACCTTCTATTTTTAAGAAACAATTGCCTTTCTGGTTGATGAAACCTGTCGTCCCATCAGGTAACAGACGTGACCAGGAAAGAGAAAAGCGATAATGAGTCAATCCAAGCTGTTTGATACATTTCAAATCTTCCTCCCACAGAGTGTAGCTGCCACAAGCTACATCACCAGTCTGGTTCTTGAAAACTCGATCTCCTCCCTGATGGGTGAATATGTCCCAGACATTAGGGCCCTTTCCATCTGCATTCCAGCCTTCTGCTTGAAGAACAAAATTTGGTCGTTACACTTTTGACATCAAAAGACATATGTTGCATGTAAATATTTATCACAAAGTAGGCACAAATCCCTTAAAATCCCATGGGCAAAATGAGCAGTATTCCCTCCCCACTCCTTACTTTATTTAAAGTAACTAGGAACTTTCAAGCATTGATACGTATTTGCATTAGGTTTTACATTTATTCATATTTTTGCTTGAAAATCCTGTTTTAAAAAATATTCAGAGTTTTAACACTCTCACAGTTCCTTAGCCAAAAATCAGAGGTTTGCCACTCTTGAGATATTACACGTTTTCACAAAGGGCATTTTCTAATGCAGCTTCCATCCATAAATGTAAAAGATCAGTCCGTATCAAAGAAAGCCTTTAGGGTATGAGAAATACATCCAACAAATAGGCACTTATGGCTTTCGGGATGTCCTTTGAAAAGCTTGACAGTTTGTTAAAAAGAAAGGAATGCCATTATGAGCCATGGCCTTAGGCATATACAAGCTGAATTAATAACATGGCTCTGCAAAACTTCTGCTTTTTGTTTAGCCAGACACTCACAGAAATGAATTTTGAATGCTCAAAACCACTACACATTTCCCCTGAACTTTCAGAGTTTTGGGAAATTTCTTCACAATTCCAAAACTGATATAGGTAGATTACCTTTAAAATATTCAAAATCTAGTTGTTGTCTGACATTTAAAAACATATAGTATTTAATCCAAATAAATGCACCTTTTTTCATTACAAGTTTCTTTGTCTTTCCAGAGCAATGCTGCAGATGAGACAAATATTGCATTTTTTTATGTGGAGAGCTCTGTAAATGTACTCTGTGATTTAATCATAAAATTGCAATTAACCTCAAAATGGCCAACCTCATTTACCACCAAGATTTTTCAGAGTCCCAGTGAATTACTTTTTAAAAACTAAAATTACACTGTGTGTTAAAATTATATATAAATTAAATATCAGTTGGGTTGTAAGATTAATACCTATATAATAGCTACATATCAATCCTCAATAAAAGTGTTTTAATAATCAATTAGTATCATAGAAATTAGAGATGGAGGAGAACTATTAGGAGGTCATTGAGTCCATCCCCTGCCAATGCAAGATTGCTCCCTTAAGTATATTCAGTACTTAATACACATCTGTCTTATTAAATCTAAGTTTAATGCAAGGTTAAGCATATTGAAGACACTTAATTTAAATCGTTACTAAAATCTGTAATATCATTTCTATAACCTAGCTTTTCAAAGATCATTGTCACATTTCATGATCTTTACAGAATTTTATTGCAGCACACGAACACTGATACATCTACATTTGGTTGGTCAGTAAATTAAATTTTACATGGGACAACCTTCAAAGTAGGTCACATTTTAGATCCAGACAGTTTGAGTTTCTCTTAATCTCAGAATTTATCATAGACTTTGTGCTCTCTCTGTATGCTCCTTGAAAAAATACAGTATTGAAAGTTTTCTATATCCTGCATCTGACTTCAAACATGACTGCTGAAATAAATAGTCATTTGAGAGAAGTGCAGGAAATAACAAATAACAGTAATTCTTTGGTGGTACGTAGAATTTAGAAGCCTCTACTAGCAGGCTTTCTGCACCATATCAGTATGATACAGCTCTTTTTTTTGCTATGGTTGGAGTTAAGGAAAGCCAAAAGCTGCCATAATAGGCAGCTAAAAGAGCTTCATTTAAGAACCATCATCTAGAGCAGATGCTGAATGATTACTTTGTACCTGCCTGCCTTCCTCCAGCAAAGGAGGTGGGAGGCAGGGGGAAAGGCATTTGATTTTCAGGGGAGTATACAGTACTACTCCAGTGGTCATTAGCCACTACAAAGCCCTGACCGCGGCTGTAGCAAACAGACTCACTTTCAAGCATTTCTCATATTGGTTCAAGAGCCTCTCTGTACAGCCTTGAGTATCTGAGCTGCCTAAATAAAGCGTAGGAAGGAATTCAGCCAAGGCAACAGAAAGCTCTACATATGTACATACATTACATACGCTAACACATCCTGCTGAGCCACAATTATTGTGGACAGAGCTCTCTCTGCTTCAATGGACCAAGCTTGGACTTCTAAGTATGCTCAGAAAACTCCATGCTACACAGCCCTTCATAGTGTAGACATAACTGGAGTTTCAGTGTGCTTTGGGGCCAGGAAAGAACAGTGATAAGGAACTGATTTTACATTTAAAATACTTAGGTGAGGCTTGGATACCAAATCAGCACATGACCTGTCATCAAAAAAATAATATAAATTATTATGATACATGTTTCCCATTCTCTGCAATTATTACAACAGAATGAAATAGAATGGTTTTCCATTTAAGTGCTAGTAAAGCAGGAATATTACTGATCAGAGTGTATAAGTTTTCATGCACTTTTCCAAGTACACTTTCTTCTAACTCGGTTGTACTTTCACCTCTTGGAGTAAAATTTTCTTGGCCTGGTCTCTAACCAAAAAGTGAAATTTTGTTAATGCAATTTGACTATTTGACACATGAAAGAAGTGAAGAAAACCACTTTTAACATTACAACAATTTTTTGCAACTTTTCCCTCTCTCAAAAAAAAAAAAAAAAAATCAAGCAGAGAGTGGAAATTTAGCATAGAAATGGCCCTCAGTAAGAAGAAGTGCTTTTGAGTGTTCTGGTGCAAATTGATTTTGATTTGACTGAGTCATGAACCTTTGAAATCTGCACTTTGAGCATGCAGAGTACAATTGGTATGATTTTTTAGCGCTTTGAAATATACAGAGTGGAGAAGGTTGTGCTGTGCATAAATACATAGCTGACAGTAAAAAATAAAGTAGCCTGTCAGCCCTTGCCTCATCCACTGTGTATCTTGTGATATGTGCAGCAACTGAGTTTGGACTCTACAAGAACTATTGCTTCAATCATGCTGCCTCTGGAAGCTGCACAGCCTCCAAAGCTTTCAGGAGAAGGAATTCCCTGTTGAGTTTCTTACTTCTGCAAAAAAAGGGTCATTTGAGTAGTGTCTAGACCATATTATAGGGGTTTTTTTTACATTTTTCCCACTCAGAAGCCTTAAGAAAGTTCATTAAAAATACATTAAGAGAACATTAAAGTTGCACATCTAGCCACTCAAAAGGCAGGAAATTATAATGTCATTCTATGTGCACACACAATACACATTTTAAAAATTGGTTAGTAGGGCTGTGTGAATTGCAGGACTCCAGTTAGAATCTGGCCCAGAATATTGATTCCCTGGGAACAGTGAGCTGTGCAGTCGATTAGGTGAAGTGAACTGAGCTCGTTAAAAGGTACTGAGCATGGGCAAGTATTCTCAATTTCAGCAATAACCAAGAACTAAAGACTACATCCTCAAAGACAATTTAGGATCTACAACAACCATTTAGGTACAGAAATCAATGGGATTTAAGAGCCTGTATGCTGCAGGGCATGATATGAGAAAATCAGGTCTATATATACTTTGAAGATTTCTAAAGACACATTTATGAAAGGATAAAGTTTGGAGGGGTTATGGCTGTGAGTGTCCCTGTGTTTACATTTTTATGTGTTTACATTTCCTAACCTGCAGCACCTTTTCATATTGTGCTGGACAAATCACTTTATCAGCCCCTCTATTGAGTTGGGAACATGACACACATCCCTGAGGGATGATCTCCACAGATCCAACTGTTAACCTCTCAGTTCATTGTTTTTCATAATCTCTGGAGATGAATTTCTAACCAAAGATTTCTTGTGAGTGCCAATGTCTGATGAGGCAATTCTCCTGTCCAGTCGCAGAATAGCCAATAGTAATCTACTTAAATTAGCTCTACAGAAATGAAATATGCAAGAAACAGTTGAAAAATTACTTATATCTGCTTTTTTTCCACCCCACTTTCAATAGCTAGTGAAGGGTTCCTCCTCCATTTCCATTACCTAGACACATTTCTGAGATTTGAAACATCCTTTACACTCAAGTCAGAAGTGTTTAAACAGAAGTGCTACACGATTTGCATCAGATGTAGTGTCTACATAACAAGGCAAAGATCAAACACTCTCCTTCCTGAATCCAGACTTTTCGTTCACTTGAAACTTCCTTAACACTTTGACAGCTAAAAATTGACACCTTCAATTTGATATGCTGCTGTAGCTGCACCCCAAGCAAATCCAACCGGAAAAGCAATATCCTCTGGTAACACTTGCAGAGGACAGGTGAATACACAGCATTATGTGTGCTGTGGAGATGCCGGCTTCACTTGCAGACAACGCTTTCTGGCTTGATCGCTCTTCCACTTGTTACAAGCATATTCTAAACTGAAGACAAAAATAAACCCTGTGCAGCTTCACACACTGAAGGGTAAGCCATGCACTTTGCATATCTCAGGATTAAAGCAGAGAGGTTCAGTCAGTTATTAGTGAAAGTGGAAAAGGCAGCAGTGGAAAAGCCCAGGGTGGTCACAGTAAAAGGGCTCCTCCTAGTAAAAGGCATTAGTACACAGAACAGAACCCTATTTCCCTTCACTTCCCTCTTACTTCCTACCTCCCATACAGATGACTTTGTGGACCCTCTACTCAACATAATTCCTTTAGTCACCAGTCAAAAAATAATTTCCTCCTCTTCCAGTAAGCTTCAAAATGCAGCAACTACTCTTCTTTTCTGGTATCAAAATTATTTTTTTTTTCTTTCCCAACACAAAAAAAACTTGCCTGCAGTGGCTGAGAAAGGATGTTCTAGCCATTACATGTTTCGCAGGGGAAACCAATGAGTAGAAGAGCAAGATTTGTATGGGAGTACAGACAGAAAAGCCATCTTTCTCCTTCTTTAAAACCCCATGGATGCTCATTTTTTTAGAGCAGCAATGACAACCTTATGGCATGTGTGCCAGAACCAGCATCTGCAAAACAGCCCTCAGGTCTCTTCCTCTACCTTCTGTCAATGCTGTTACTGGTCTCCTGTCAGCAGGCTGAAAAGGGAGCAGCAGCAGGAGGAGAGTCAGGTAACAAGTGAGATGGGTTGAAAGTAGCTTACTGTCCCCTCCCAGAAAACTGCAACACCTGGCACACTAGATGGCACTACTGCAATTTTTTTTTTTTTTCTGCTGGAGCTTTCCCCCCCATTTATTATAACACTACATTTACACTGCTTTTGCAAGGTCAATATCGGCACATATTGGACTGATAGACTGTAATGTACGATCATTAGTATTTTTTATTCTTTATTCCACTTGCACTTTCTTGATTTTGAAATCTTTCTGGGTGATGACCCACTTCTGTGAAGCATTTTACGTGTAAGTGACGCTTTCTTTGATAATGAAACTAAGAAACCTTAACATATACTGAAAAGCCACTAATAAAGTCAGGGCACATACTTTTGCCGGAAATGCACACAATAAGAGAGTCGACTTCTTAGGGAGAAAAAAAATCCTTTGTACAGATGCAGAGAACCTGATTTAATTCCAAAATGCACATTGCAGAATCAGACAGTGCAGATGCAATGCAAAATAAATCAGGGTTTCACAGCAGGCAAGTATTTCCTCAAGTATCTTTCAAAGGAAAGGTAAAACCACCTTGAATACAAAGGAACAAAGGGGGAAACGAGGTACAACATGCTAACTTAGTCCCAAAACACATGCTGACACATGGTATAGACAAACATACATATACTTCACACATGTATTATACAGATGACCAAAAATCAATGCAACGAACTAGTTTATGTTTTCTGGTTGAATCAGCCTCCACAGTCTTTCATCTGCAAGGTAAGGACAGTTAACAGTAAAACTCACCAGGGCCACCTTAAATCATTATTAATAAGTATTAATGAACCAGAGTAATAATGCTTATTTTTTACATCATTAAATGTTACTAGGCACCTTTGAAAATGGGACATTAAATCTTTTCCCAGAGAATAACACAATTCAATTTCACAATAGATATAATAAACATGTAACTCAATAATAGGGGGGAGAGGGGTAGAAAGGAGATAGTAGCAATAAAAATCCAATAAAAAGTTTTATAAAAATGCTTAACCATAAAAACAAGGCTAAAATGTGTCACTGCTGATTCCCTATCAGGAATCAACAGAGACAGAGATGGGCTTTAGGAGAGATTGAGTAGGAGGAAAATATTCCATAAGCAGTCTGGGGAAGAGTGAACAAAATTTGCCTCAGAGGTTAAGGCAGATTCACAGTAATGAGATAGCAGGTTATGTCAGATAAGTAGGCAGATACTGAAAGACGCAGAGCTTCAAAATTCAGAGAAGCTGCACTTATAGCAACAAAACTCAAACTTTTCTGGCAACCTAATTTCTGCATTTGTGATCCCACTTCTGGTTGAATTTTCAAATTCATGAACCTGCTCCTTATTGCAGTAGAGGGACTTGTAATTATATTTCCATTAGACCCACTGCATGTGATGGCCTCTAGGATGCATCCACTGTCCAATCTGACAATTTTCTCTACATCCAACAAATAACCTGGTCCCAACCTGAATTTAAGTATTTCACTTCCCCAGTGTTTTGTTCAAGACACGTAAGTATAAAACTGTGAGACCTATAAGTTCTATCTAGAGTCAGTGGTTTTCCAGGCTAGGTTTAAGATCTTCACATTTGCATTGACACAGACTATATGTAACAAAATGAGTTCAAGTCAAGTACTTGTAAAAAAAAAAAAAACAAGCAGTTCCTGGGTATCCAGATGTATTTGGACAAAAATTTTTTTGGCATTTCAATGAAGAGCAGGAGTAACTGGCCCTGATGTTAAAGGAAGGCAACCTAACTTTACAAAATGCTAGATATTTTATTAAGGTGAAAGATGAACAGGCTTTGTGTTGGATTTTAAGTCATGGAGGTTAATTATTATGGATTTTAAGTCATGGGGGTTAATTATTATCAGAGGAATTGTATCTTGAGAAAAGGACATTTTCCTCACTGAATTGATGTTTCCTAATGATGGATCATAAATATGTTTAATAGTATTTACTACAGAGTTTAGAAATTGAACTTTAAAAGGGTGGTGAAAATTAAAATCTTGTTCCTGGAATTTTACACTGTGCAAGGAATGGCAGAAAGATATAACTTCTTTGGAAGCAAGACTGTATGTCTCTGAAATGACCAAAGATAGAAGTTCATATCTTCTGAGAGTTCTCTTTGTAATTGCTACTCATAAATTTAGCTTGCCTCCCTGGCAACATAATGGAGCTGCTATTGAGAAAACAAATTTACTAAAACACTTTGAAGTCTGCCAGACAAACTTGATTTTTTAATAATAATACAAAATTAATGAACAGAGAGAGCAGAAGTTATACTGTCATATGCCTGAATTTTAGTAGTATGCTGTTTTCTTTAGGATATTTTAGCACTGAGCTTAAGGTGTTCTCAATTAAGTTATGGAGACAGTTTCCACCTTCCACTGTGGCTGCAACAGAGGACTCTAACTTTGATCCTCTAAATTGAGCCTTAATTAGAAGGCTCTGCTGGATTTTTGATTAGCCTTTCTTCTCCCATCTCCAATGTGTCAAAATTCTGTTCCCAAACTTAAATCAAATTGGAAATGAACTATGATGTTGACTGAAATGAAGGGTGATGACAAACAATGAAGGGTAATGATAAACAATAACTTTGAAGGGACGCATTTAGTGCAGTACACAAAGATTAGTATTACTTCTGATCTCATTTAATAGCTTCAATAATGAGCTAGAAGAGGGAGTAAATGGTACATTAATGAAATCTGCAGATCTATTAAGCTAGGAGGAGCTGAGCACACTGCTGAAAATGGAGAAATAATTCAAGGGTTCATAGGAAGATTAGAAACACAGGCAGAATATTGCAAAGAGATTCCATTTAGAAAACAGATGAATAATATTTGGGTAAAAAATCAACAGATGGTAACAGGTAAAAATCTGGAGAGCTGTAATGCTGGAAGAGATTTAAACTTAAGAACATCAGGAAAACTAGGAAAGAATCTGTAACTGAGCAGTAGATATAAACAGTGAAATTTGAGCAAAACTATTAAAGAAAAAGTAAACAAGTAATGACTCATCTTAAAGTAGCTCTACATCCATCAGTTCTCTTCTGCATGTAGCATGGGCACTGGAAAAACAGACTATCAGTCAGATGGTTAGAGACTTTACATCTATGGAAGTTTTCCTCAAAGAAAATTTAGAAGTAAGCCATCCACATAACAGTGTTGTCCTTCATGAAGTGAATGACATAACAGTGAGCCACTGGCTAAAAGACCATAAAAAAGCCTGAGACTGAAGGAATAAAATATTCTCCCACTGCTTCTGGTAATTGCATCATGCAGCTTGAATATTTTGATATTGCTGAGGAAACTGCCAATGTAATGCCAGCTGCTACAAGCTTTCCAGCATCAGATATATGCACACAATATCTTGGAGAGCTAAAGCTAGTTGTGGGCAAGTTAATTGCAGTGGAGGAGCTCACACAAATTAATCTTGCTGGGAATAATTCTACAGAAACTACAGTGGAGGGCAAAACTAATGTAACATCACTCCCTGTACCAGAGACAATTTCAGCAATTCAGCATGGCAACAGCATTAGGATCTATAGTATGTATATAAAATGATATTCCATATTGGTCATCAGTCTTCAAAAGTCCTTGGTAGTTCTTGGATGTGAAGGCAATTGTCCTTTATTGCTGAGTGCCTCTATACAGTATTTTTAAGTGGGCTTGTCCGCTCAGGAGTTTGTCACTGTCAGTATGTTGTGACCCAATAGTGAGTGTGCAGAGAGCAGGGCATTGATCCACAGATTTAAATCTGCACACTTCAGTAGAAAACCTGGCAGAAGCCCTTTCATGTAAAGCCTTGCTCTATTCATTTATATCTTGGCATGTCCTGCCGTTCCACACTTCTGGATCATTCATCTTCTAGGGAAATAGGCTTAAAAACAATGGAGCCATCATGCAAAAATGTCAGGATAAAAAAAAAAGGAGGATATGTATATATGAAAAACAGTACAAAAAGTACCAGAAGCATAGGTAGACCCCTGGACCCTTTGAATGCACCCTGTTGGATTAGACACTGATGTTTCAGGGAGAGTTGTCTCCACTTCCTAGAAATTGAGAGCTTCAGGATGTTTGCAGAGCTACCTACTGGCAAACTTGCTTGATATAATTTTGCCAGGAAAATATCTGCTGTAACTAAACAGATTCCCTGCAACTGTCAGAAAGACACACCTGAATGATCTTAAACTAAACTTATTAATGTTTTTAAAATACAAGGCAAAGTCTTCCACATGTTTGAAAGCAGCATAATTTCCCTGTTTATGTCATGAAACTCTAAGCTATTTCACTACACTAGTCCTGTTTAACATCTTTATTGATGATTTAGATGAGGGGATTGAGACCATCATCAGCAACTTTGCTGATGACACCAAGTTGGGAGGGAGTGTCAACCTGCTGGAAGGCAGGAGGGCTCTGCAGAGGGCTCTGGATAGGCTGGAGAGATGGGCTGATTCCAATGGGATGA
>VYXB01002363.1:112529-137737 GCA_013397135.1 Pachyramphus minor | reverse complement strand
GACAAGTGGGCACAGGCTTAAGCTCTGCCAGGGGAAATTTAGGCTGGATATTAGATAGAAATTCTTTACAGAGGGAGTGATCAGGCATTGGAATGGCCTGCCCAGGGAGGTGGTGGATTCACCGTCCCTGGAGGTTTTTAAACTGAGATTGGACATGGCACATAGTAAACGGGCTGGAGTTGGACCAAGGGTTGGACTTGATGATCTCTGAGGTCTTTTCCAACTCAGTCGATTCTATGATTCTATGATCCTACACAGCTAAATTTTCAAAATCACGTATATAGAATCTTCACTGCACACACCAAGTTCTGCTTTAAAATCAGTATGCCTGTCTTTTTCCACTATGTACACTTCAAAATCCCAGCACCTTATCCAAGGGTTACCTCACTCTGGATCATCATTTAACTCTCCATATGAATATAAAACTAGAGGTCAAATTTGGTTTGTTTGAAAACATAGGCCCAGTATTGGTTGCTTTGGTGCTTCTGAAACTTCTCCCTTGTTAACAGGTAAATCACATTTACCCTTAGAAACCTGTCATACTACTTGGCTTTTATTGCTGAAAGATTATATACATCATGTCTATATTATTCTCCCATTCCAATATTCACAGCTTACATGAAATGCTGTGCATTTCCCAGCACAGGAATTTTTTTCTTACTTCTGACCCCCCCATGCCATCAGCGAGATGTCAGCAGCCCCTGTAACCACGACATTCCCAGGAGGCAGAGGTGTGTGCTCATCACATCACATCACATAGTGTGTAAAAACGTTGCTGGGAAGTTTGAATCCTTATAGGCGCAGTATCAGTGGAAATGCCCAGCCAGAGCTAACCAAATTTGAAAGAAAATTAATGTTTGTGAGAATACATATCTGAATAAATGGATTGAGTTGGTGTTGCAACTGATGCAAAGCCTGAAAAGCTGGTGCAACTATAATATTAGGCAGCAGAGCATACACTTGAAGGAGACACATTACAGGTGATGATACTAAGGGAAATGCTTCAAGCAAGATGCATAAGACCCCAACAAAGCAAAAATCAAAGCCATCAGATAAACCTGGTTTTAAAACTTAATAATTACAGAAACATTTCTTTTTTTCATTCTTATGCAGGTTTTCTCACCAAAACACTAATAACCTAGAAAAATTCTCAACCCATTTTATGGGGTTTTTTTTCCTTACAAGTTTTTGTTTGTTTGTTTGTTTGCTTTTGGTTTGGTTTTTTTTTCTAATTACCATTATTATTTGTTTTAACACATTCCAGGAAAGGATTCTGCTCAGATCAATTTTGTATTGGGGATATATTGATAAAACAAAATTACTTCAACATTTATGATATGTATAAAGTCCTGCACAGCCTCACAATTTTTATAGCACTGAAAATGTGTCTTTCATTTTCTTTTTCTTACAGAAATGATGTTTCTCATGTCACTGACTATGACTAATGACATTGACTATGACTTTAGCAAATATGCTTGAAAAGCTTCTTCCACCAGTCAGGATTAAGAAATCCCATTATATTAGTGCATTTACATAAAATTCACTTCCCTATATCAGCAGTATAGAACTATCTACCATTAAGCAGCAGCACACTATGAGAGACAGTAGCTGATATTACTTTTCAAAAGATTTGTGCTACACCATTATCCTGTAAATATTTTTTCCTTTTGCAAGAAATACTATACATTGTACTCCTCAATTTTATCCTGCAAAATATTAGTGAACACTACTTTTTGCACCTGGAAAGGGAGATAAGTAATACAGCAGTACTTTAATTTGACAAAGTAATTCAAATACCTATTTGAAATTCAGTAAATACAGGTTATTTTTCAAATAACTTGTGTTTTATCTCTCTCTCTCTCTCTAGTCTTCCAAACAGTATTACAAATGTGCAGTGATGTCTTAGGATTATGTTATTCTGGAAATACCACAAAACATGTACCTGACCCTCAAGCTAAACTAATAGAATCAAAATAAAAACAATTGATATAACTGTTTAGCATAGTTCTCTCTTGCTTGATGTCAACACACAAATAAAAAAAATATTAAAGGATATAGTAGGTATGACAGTGCAGCACTGCCTTTTTTACCATTAGAGGTTGTCTCCTTAGCAAAGAAGTCACATGAATGAATATAGCATCTCATTCATTTAAGCTCTGTAGATCTTCCCTCATGTTTTAGCTTGGCACAGAGTAAACTGAATGGTCATATAGTGTAGGTGAAATCATACACATTTTTCCCCTTGTGATGAAATACTCCAGACTTTTATAAGCACACAACAAAAGTGTTTATGGGTAAGCAAGCCTATTTTTGCATCCATCTCCTTTGTCTCTCTCTTAATTGCCTCTTTCAGAATGAACTGGTGAATAGACCTGGTGATGGTTGTTGTATTAAAGCTTTTGGCTTCTGAGTGATCATACTGCATTAAAGGCAATATTTAGAGCAGTGAGAATGTAGATGTTGGGTGCAATTACAGACTGAGCTCCTAGAAATACTTCTGGTTTCTCACATTCCCATGGAGGTCTGTAGAAAAAATCATGGCTATTTATGTAAATAAAAAACTACATCATGATCTACAGCATAGATTAGGGTAGAAAGGGTGAAAACAACCTTTAATTTTCTAGCTTTCGAAAAGCAGATTTTGTAAACTATCATTATTTGAGCAAAATACATATAGCAGCATACTAAATGTATTTAAAATCTGTCCACTGGTGGTGCTGCTACTCACATCATTTTTCTCTCAGCCTGCACAAAGGCAAGAAGTTGCAGCAACAGAAAGCTGTTGCCTTTTATGTAGGCTATTACTGCAGCTTGTCATTGGTTTCAATTATTTGCTTCCTTGCCAAAGAGTGAATAACTTTACGCTGAGTTCCAAGTTCTCCAGCGGATTGTGCTCTACTGATTAGCAATTATTTTTATACTGTTTCTGGCCTGTATTGATGAACTTAGTGTTAGTTTTGCTTTGTTGTATTTTAACATAAATCCTTTGGCAGAAGCAGGAAAATGGCAGGGAAAGTTTTGTTGGGCCTCTGAATTCTAGCATGGAGCCTGCTCCACGTCTGTAGGAACAGTCCAATCCAGTCAATGTAAAGAAGTTGATAGGGGCTGAAGCTTTCTCAAAGCAGACTGAATCTTTGGCAGATTACACAACCAAAAACTAACAAGTTCTCCAGTGAGTTTAGGCAACATGTATTTCTTCTCCAAGGCTTATAGTGGGTCCAAATTCAAGGAATCTTAATAGATAGGGAAAGAGAGGTATGCTGACAAGCATGAGTCATTGGTGTCCTACTTTTGATTCGCTCCTTGCTCAGTGTCTAGAGATGCTAAAGCTATCTTGGTTTCTTCCAGCAAAAACCTCATGTTTCAGATCCGTCTGATCCATACCACCTGTACAAATTGGAAACTGAAAAGAAAAAAGCCGACCAGACTTGTGATCCAAAACAATGAAAATAGACCCAATGATTATTTGAGGTGTTAGTGGAGAGATTTTCAAGAATCCAGTTCTTGTTTAGCCTCAGTCAGGTTAGAATGTGCATTCCTCAATAACCAGGTGAGTGTCTTAAGCACTATGTATTGGTTATCCTGTACTGAACTTATGAATTTCTCTCTTTGAAGAAAAATTCAATGGAAAAATGCAAATTCTATCACACTTCCACAAGTCGAATATCAAAAGATTTCCATTTTGGACTCTATATGGACACAGGCTCTACAAACAAAATCAACACAAGCTTGCCATTAAAGTCATTGGCAGTCGGATCAGATCTTAGCCTGTAAGGGGGGTACTTTTGAATTAGATGATCAATGGAGCATAGAGGCATGAGAAAGAAATCATATTAGGATGTGAAACCAGCTAGAGTATTGTACAATGTAACTTCATGGCACAAGTTAACTGTAAGGTCTATTGTGCCCTTTAGTAAGTCAGCTTGATATCCCCTATTATCAGAGCTGACTTCTTCCTGGCTTTTGCTACATACTGCAAGATGGATACATCTACCGTTGAAACACAATGGTAGAGGTCATACATAGGGGTGAGAAAGATGATGATGAGAGGAAGATTATGTGGGCAGGNGGACTGTGCTGCCAGGATGGCAGAGCTGCCCATCCCCAAGGCCCAGCCGGGGGGTCTGTGCAGGCAAGCACAGTTTATTGATAGGAAGCAACTGAGAAAGCAAATGTTTTAATATCCTTTTAGTGTTCCTTTAATTCCCCTTTATTTAATTAATACTGTAATGAAAGTTGTCCATAGTATTTCCCTTTAATTCCCCTTCCTACTAACCAATAACGTGTTAATAGTTATCCATAATACTGTGTTAAGGTCCTTTTTGGTATCCCTTTAACCCCCTTTTTGCTAGTTAATACTGTATTAAATACTGCTTGTAGTATTTGTTTTAATGTCAACCGATAAAGTAGTTATTTTGTATTCTTTTAGTTTTTGATTACCTTTGCTAAGTTTATTATTATTATCATGTTCACTGCAATAAAAGATATTTTATGTGTTTGAATGTCTGTTGTACTTGTCTTTATTCCGGGCATGTATCCTTAACGAACCTTTTACATAGCCTTCACTAAAATAAATTGAATCAACTGGACTAAAAGGAGAAAATAACACATGAATTCTACCTAAATTTTTCTTCCATTAAAATATCTTTTTTCATATGACTGTAACTGATATTTTTAAAGCTATTTTTGCAGTCTTCTTTCAACATGGCTGAACTTCCACTATGGCAACAGGATGTTAAATGGGTATTGCAAAAAGGATTTGCATTTTTTTATTTAATTTTCCTTCTTCCAATCAAGATTAGCCAAGTCCTCATAAACATATGCTATATATAAGATTTCTAAGGGTTTCCTAAAGGCTGTAGGTTCAGTATTTTTCCTGCAGTTACAGCACAGAGCCTTGGATTGATGCCTAGAACAGACCCAAGGTGTGTATCTCTCAGCATGCTCTGTCGTGCTATTGGTTATAGAGATTGCAATTGTTATCCAGCTGGATTAGTGCCTTAAGCATACCTTTGCCATTCAAGGAGAAGGTTTAAACAGAACAAAATCTTTGTTCTTCCACAGTAGTTCAACGAGAATGTCAGCATGACAAAGCAAGCACGGAGCACTTTCTTAGGAGAAGATCTTGTAATTAGTGTAACTCCTGTTCGATGCAATGCCTGGTTATTTGCATGGCATACTTTACAGCCACTAATTTCTCTAGGTATTGGTCTATTTAACAGTAAGGTGACATTAATTTTTTGATACTTTTTTTCCATTTTTTCCCACTTGAATGTGTTGAGTTTTAAAATGAGAAGAGTTTACAGATGAAACAATGGAAGGAGAACACAAGTAGGAAATAACACTGCCAAAAGACAAAGAATCCTTAAAAAAAAAAAAAAAAACAACTGATACCAATTGTTTCTTACCACAATTATGGAAGATCTCCAGTGCAAAAATATTCTAGTGCTGTTATGCACAGATCTTTCTCCGTCCCTGGAAAAACACTACACAGAAGAAAATGGTTCCTAATGAAAAGAGAAATGATTTCTCAAAAGCAACAGAAGAAATCAATATCAGGATTAGGAAAATATTTAGATCTTTCATCGGGCAAATGTCCCTTTCAGAGGACCATACCTATCTGTACCTTCTCACATCTACTGCAGAATTACCTGCTACTGAGCACATTTCTGAAGAGCTATGGAAACATTCAGATATATGTCTACTTTACAATACGTAATTTAAAAAAAAATGGAAAGCTAGACTTTTTTGTTAGCTTTAATTGTCTTTCATATATATATATATGTATATTCTGAAAGTAAGTATACTGTTCTGCCTTGTTCTGGAAAGCATGTCTGTTGAAATGCTCAACAGAATATGAAACTTCCTACATTCCTTCAAAAACTGACATTAACAGAGCTTTGTAACTGAAATGTTAAAATGTCAGAAAGAAGACCTGAAACCAAAATTCACATAGCTCTACCCTTCTCTGCAGTAACCTGCATGTACTGCTGAGCGGATGCTGAAATCTATCTTTTCATCCATAACTTCACAATAGCACTTTCTGTACTTAATTTACTTTGTATTTTAAAAGTTGAATGATTGCCTATTAAAGTCGATACTACAGAATCTCAGCTTTTGTGGAGAAGAAAATATTAAAGGCATGTGTTCAGTATACAACCAATTCAAATATGAAAACTGTAATGACATTAGAGATTACCTTTTTATCATTCAAATTTCTCCTGTGAATCTGTAAGGGAAAGAGGTGATTTTATAAACAACATAATTATAACAGCTTTTGAAGTGAGTTGTGATCACAGTCTACTAAGAGGATGGATAAGTATTTGACTACAGGACTAGAATTTTAACAGATGTGACAAACCAATCTGCAAACAATAGCAGCATCAAAAAACTGCTATGCTTTTCCATTGTGGTTTATCTCTATCACTGCCCAACTACCGCTTCAAAATTTATCCTCTTAACAATCATTAAAGCTTGAATACAAACTCTTCTCAAACTCTATTTGTATATATATTCATAGGGTTTTGTAGACATTCATCACTATGATAAATGAAGGAAATTTGTGGAAGCTGGAAATAGCAAAAAAAAAAAGAGTTTAACTTCTGAGCATAATTCAGGGAATTCCATGGAATAATGCCATTATCCCACTCACAGCACCTGATACATGTAAAATCACATGAGTTCACTCATCCCACTCACTTCTGCAGGCACAATATCTCTTTATGATCATTTGACCATTGTGCAATCTCTTCTAGGTTCTTGTTTCTAATGCAAAGTCACTGTATCATTTAGCAAGATAAATACCTGCATGCACTTATTTTAAGACAGGAACCCCATCAAGAGGAGAGGAAATAATTCAAGTTACCAAACACTGGCAATTTCATAATTTCATTTGTTTCTTAAAGCTCGATTTCTGTCCACACGTGGCCCATACAATTTAAAAAGAAAAATAGCTTGGATAAGCTGTATAACTCTACCAAATAGGAACAGACTGACAATAAAGCACTGAAAAGAACATATCTATACTGTGTTCTCTGAGATAATTTCAAAGTCATCAGATACGAGCGTTGCTTAGAGTTATGTAAGAAAAAATCCACAACCCTTCATGTAAGAAAAAGCAAACTGTTACATGACTTAAGATCACAAAACTGGATGATTTTTTTTTTTCAAACTTAATAAGTGACCTGGGATAAAATTGACCTTTGGTCAATGACCATATCTAAGAAATTTCAACTGTGAAGACAAAATCATAAATAGTTGGAAAGGTTAGAAAGGTTGGAAAGGATAGAAAGAAGACATTAAAAAAACCCTATAAATGTCACTATGTTCTCCATCTGAAATAGCATTACTAGTACTTTTACAGTGCAGTACAGACAGTATACTAAGGTGATCAATGGAACAACAATCTGTCCTTAGTAAAGAGGAAAAACATCATGAAGACTGCAGATGAGATCATAGATCATCCAAAAGACCACCTACTGAATAAAAAGACAAAGAAAAAAAGAAAATCTGATTTAGCCAGCTTCAGTTTCTTGCTGGACTGACCCTTGAACCACTAAGTCATCAGTTTCCAAACATCCAGTTTTCCTGGCCAATTACTCAGCAGAACATGACATGATCAATGATCTGAAAGCTTTCAGCTGGTTGTATTGATCAAATATATAAACAAAACACAACTGTCAGCTGCTCTGAGTTTACTGCTGATGAAGTGATGTTTAAAACAATTAAAGAATTAATGCTTGAACACAGATGGAAAAAGCTTAGCTGATATAAAAGAGCAAAAATGTTTAGTGCTCAATTAATAATTTGCCTTCTAATTGATTTTTTTAATTGTTTGACTGGCAAAACAGAGATGTGAGCTATAATTACCAGCTACCTGTAATAACTGGGGGTTTTTTTGGATTTCTATTAATTATTTCCAAAGTAAAGGAAGCAGGATTACTGAGGCTGCCAAACTCTTTTCAAATTATTGGTGCTAAAAGAATAAATATCAGAAAATGCAAATTATTACAAAATGTAAAGGTTGATTACTTTTTGTAAAAAAGCAGGCAGATGAGCAAATGCTATGAAATGCTGGGGCACACAAAGGAGTTACGGTAAACTAATGAGCTTCCAGGTGTCGGCTGAGCTTGTGTAACTAATATTTGCACTCTTAGCCTCGAGCAAATCTGAAGCAAAAGGTGTTAGATAAATCTTTAGGGAGTGCACCCCCTGTTAGCAGGACCAGCCCTAAATAAGAGTCAAAGTTTGCAAAGGTGCCCTACTTTATGAAGAACAACTTACCTCATTCCTCCTTGACCTACTCTGAAAATAGGAACAATTTCAACTTTTAAAGGCCGTAATTTAATTTCCCTCTGACAGCAACGGAATGATCCAAGACTCAGTACTATCTCACCTTTTCAGAGGAGGTGTCTATAAAACAGGGGCTGCTTTCAAGAAGAGGCTTGAAGTCAAAGCCATTATTGGTCTCTCTGGAAAATGTAATTTATGCCTTGCTTAGCCAGGTAAGATGGGAGGCAATCTGGCCACTAGAAAATAAGAAGCTGAGTTAAAAAAAATGGAAGAGGAAAGAATTAAGCATGAAAAGAACACTATTTAAGGAAAGGGTGAAAAATGAGAGATTAATTTACTGTTAGCTCCATTTTATCTCTTGTAAGTACATTTTTTAATTCTTTAAATCAAAGTCCTTCTGCTCTATGTGTGTTGCCATTATTTCCCTGGAATTGAAAATGTCTGTTTTCTTCAGCAAGTGTATGTTAGAAATCTTGGCCTATTAAAAGATGGTGCCAATGTTAACTATTATACAAAGGATTAAATCTTAACTAAGTAGTATTAAAAAGTGACTTTATAAACCTTTAGGTTATTGGTACTTAAAGATTTTTCAACGAAAAGAAGACCAATATGAAGGATTAATAGTTAAGGTTATGCAAAATCCATTTAATCAGCATGGCTAATTTTAGCTTTAACTAAAGCTGCTGGCAACTATGTGCATTTTGCTTTGGGGCTTTACTTTTGAAGAGAGTGATGAATACATTTTTGAGGTAAATTTATCTTAACTGAAAGTCTACTTAATTCTTTTTAATTGCTGAAAAAATGATTTTAATACCACTTGCATTTAGGAGAGGAAGAAGGTCTTTAGCTGTGCATCTTTAAGACCCTAAAATAAGCATTTTGTTTTCACATATGGAATAATTTAATTTGTCATAAACTGAAGTCTTTTTAGGCACTTTTAATATTCTTTTTTTTCCTGTCTTATGGATGAATTAATTGTAATTCATGCAGGTTTGTCTCCCTGTTCCTGCAGTTGGCCGGAGAATGTCATCCCACCTTCCCCTTTCTCTTAGGATTTTCGCAACTAGTACTTTTTCCGTGGAACCTGAAATCAGCTAGGATCGTAAGGTATGATATACTAGATCATATTCCGTGCATACACCTATATTAGTGTTCTGTGTTTGGCAATGATCAGCATTTTCAGAAGAAGACACGTGAACCTCTAGTGAGCAAATGAACTTTCTCTCACCCTATGCTATGGCTTAGGCCCTGTGTACTAAAGCTGACAACTGCATGTAATTAGGCCTGTTCACTCTATCTGAAATTAGGCTGAGTAACTGAACAAAAGGCACTTTAAGGAAACAGGGAATCTCAACAACATGTCAGGAATGATGCTCTTCCTTCTGGCAGTAAATTTATTCTGTAATGAAGGTTGTGATTAGCTCTATGCACTTACAGAGGTTGAGTTTAGAGTTTCAGCTAACTAGTTTAAGTGCTGTTAGCACTTTTATTGTGATAGCAGTTGTGCTTAGCAATCTATTAAAGATCACATAAATATCTGAGTGGCAAGCTTGCACTGATCTTGGTGCTACCGTGGCCATACAGCCACACAGCTGTGTGCATCTCCTATAGGTAGCAAGGGCTAGTTTTATAGGGGTTTTTTCAGTCCATGTCTTGAGGGCCTTGCATGTCTTGGATATACGTCCCGCATGAGATCTGAATCACGGCTATGTTAGAAAAGATGTCTTCCAGATTGCAAATGGCAATTAGATTGACTAGGCTCAATGAAATTGAGATAATACACACTGTACTATTTCCCTTGGCTAAATGTCATCGGATAATGCAATTCTGCCTTTTGAAAATCTTCCTGTTCCTGACACCTACTCTTAGTCAGATATTGTCTTTGATTCTTGGCTTAGATAATTGTATAGCAGACCTCTGCATGGTACTCTTTGTTATACTTCAGAGGAAGCTGTACCTCTTTGGAAAAATATTGGTAGAGATTTGTGGGAGGTATGTCTTTGAAAATTAATTACGCTAATAGTTCACTTCAGAATCTTCCAAGTTTTAACTTTTTCTGTTTCTCATTGTAGACCGCACTTGGAGAACAGTCATTATGAGCAATAAGGATCTGAGCCTGAAAATTCATATACAGCCATAATTCAAATTTATTTGCCTTCAGGGAATCACCCAACCCCCATTGCCTTATGCAGTGGCTTTTTTTCATTTTAATCTCCTTTTTTTTTTTTTTTTTTTTTGCTGGAGGCATTCAGAAAGGACATAGGTATAATTATTTTAACATCTGTTACCTTGTTTTGCATTCTTACATTCATGTGACCACACACACTTCTGTGGGGCAGATCTGAAAATCAATTTAAACCTGTTTGAAAACTACTTATCCGTGTGTGTTTGTACTACCCTTTCATATCTTCCAGGAAACATTCCTAAAAAGGATTTGGAGCTATAAGTTTGACCAGACCTCCTTAAATCAGATGCTGTTAGGTATATTTTAAGCGAAAGTGTTGTTACCTATGAATAAATCTGTGTAGGTATGCTATAAGTAATGGTTTTAGTTCTAGAGTAGAATGTTAAGTATCTGTATCCATGCTAACTTACAGGGAAGAATTGAAAACTTGGAGGCCATGTAACTCTCCATTCTCTTCATTGCGTTGCTTCAAAATACCAACGTCTAAAGAAGCCTGGCAATTAGCTGTAATGTAAAAATGGGGACATTAGATAGGATGTACTATTCCCAGGGAACTTTTGAAAAAAGCGCCTGGCACATTACTTCTTCAGAAAGAAGAGGTAGTGGTGTGTGGGCTTCTTAAAATGCCCTTACTACCTCCCTGAGACTAACTTAACAGATTTCATGTCTTCTCTTTTTACACTGCATCAGCTCCCAGCCATGTGGGTCTCCAGTAGCAGCAATTCCATAGTCACTCTTGTTCACTGTCCAGTCCCCTCATCATAAGCAAAATTTCCCCTTTGTAAATTGCATGTATCCTTTATTTTGTTCTCAGCAAGCAATATTTGCAATCTAATATGTATTTGTATGCTTTCCTATGAAGTGAACGTACCTACCTGGAAACTGAGTTATAAAGGGGGGAAAAACCTAAATCCATTCATTTTTATTATATGTTTTGAACTTTTAAATTTATCCTAAGATAATACTGTGATTGTATCAGTATGAATGCACGTTTGAGGCAGCATTCATTATGGTGGTGAACAGTCACCTTATTCTTTGTATCTTTACATGTGATACTTCCCCTGAAAAAAGTCAATGCAGTATATTTCTAGTGCTTTAAATATAAACTCCTAACTTTGTAACCCCAATCTACCTAATGATATTTTATCCTTGCCCTTTTAAAAATTAACTATTCAAGTCATGTGGTACTGAAATTAGAAGGCACACTGCTTATGACTGCAAAGCCATTTCTGGGGAAGTCAGAAGCAATTTTGCATTTACTTCAGCTTTAATGCTATCTGGACTATATTATGAGTGTAGAAATGACCATGGCAAAAGTTTTACTGATCAGGGTTTTATTTGTTGCATATTTATTCATCATACTTTAAAATAAACACTACTGAAATCTCTATGTGCAGACAAAATCAACTGTTTAACAATCAATACTATTTGCTTTTTCTTGTGTGAAACACTTTGTTAATTGCATCTGCATCTGTGCTCTGCATTTCTTTTTTTTTTTTTAACTGATGTGCCCTTTCAATCCTAGATTTTTATTCTAACATCTAAAATACATATGTTACGTTTCCTTGTCAGATTTGAGTAGCTCACTTCCTGTTCAGATGTGTGCTGTGCTCCTCCACTTGGGAAGGTTGTCTTGCAAGAATCTGCAAAACTAACTTGATAATCCTCCTTTAAGACTTCTAAAAATGTTCCTTTCCTCTAATTTGCAATGAAAAGTCTGGATAATGATGAGGCCTTTGTTCCTGCTTATAGGCAATTACTGTCTGTAAGTCTTACAAAGACCCTTCCATTGATATCTTGGGCTCTCATGTCTCTATCACCTATTGTCTCTTAGCACATCAGCTATTGGGACAAGAACAAGTTCTTGTTCGGTATTCTTAAAAGCCAAAATATTCTCTTAGGTGTCAAAACACATAGCTGGCCATACCTGCCAACAGCATGCCCATTTGTTGTTGTTAAAAAAAAATAGATAATCATAAAAATATTAACTGTTATAAAGAAGAGCAAAAGATCCTAGAGACATGTGATGCCATTAGACATATTTTCTCACTCAGTCAAAACAAAAAGGCATAAACATTTAATGAATCCTGCAATTTTTAGATGAATGGACAAAAATATCAGTCAACAGAAGTAACGTCAATAAATAAATTTGAGATAATCCTACAGTAATCAAAGCTCTATTTAGATATGCATTGGAGTATTTAGTATATCTAAATAAAGAAACTCAGCTGTGTAGCAGCAAAATTATGCTGATGTAAGCTGTCCTGGTACTGGCATAGAACCAAAATGGCTGTCATTTTTGCTGGTCTCCTCACTTTCTTTATTTAGGTGTTTCTCACACTAGATGCTGTTTTATGGTTTTGTTTGGTTTTGTTTTTTTTTACTTTAAAAAAAAACAAAAAAAAACCCAAAAAAACCCCTCTTCATGTCTAAATTGAGCTATGTAACTTGTTTGATCACGCAAGGTGGTTTTGATCTCCTCCCAGCTATCAGTTCAACTAGAGAAGTTTTTTCAATATTTATTTACCTGTGTGTTCATTTTACGCTGGTTCTATCTAATCCAAATTTATTTAGCTTCTTTTTGAGAACGCCATGTGCAACCAGCATCGGTGTTTTAATAATATTAAGAAATTATGTCTTCCACTTTCGCTTTACACATTCGTTATTTCATCGAAGAAACCAATTAGTTTGGTTTCACTTCATTTGTGCTTTTTACAAATGTGTTACCAATTTATCACTGTATTTTCTCCAACCTGTTTACATACTGATTGCTCTTGCTTTACTAATTGTTCCAGTTATTTGTCAGGTATTGAAGTTAAATTTAGTGGCCTATAATTCTTCTTCATCTTTCTTCAACCCTCACTTATTCTGTTCCTTTAAATTGTAATATAATTTTAGCCTCTGCTTGGTTTCCAGAGGCAAAGAAATGGAGATGGATATTAAACTGAGCAGTAAACAGTAGCACTTGACTACTAAAATCTAGTTTGATTAACAAATGACTTAGTGGGCAAAGAAGAAAGTTCCGCTTAAACAGGACTAGAGAAATGCTTGCCACCTTTGGCTCACAAGATCATACCCTCTCTTGATGCCTGTACTTCTTGTTTTCTGTAAGTGTGTAATCCTTCAGGGTGACAGGGATAGTAAAGTAAAATGTTGGCACTGTTGTTTGTTTAGTGTTTTTGGATCGTGAATCAGCTGAAATTAAAGATCACTGCTCCAGCCAAACTAGAGCTAGAGCAACAACATCAGTGCAAGAAAGTGATGGCAAGAGCTAGAAATTATGTAATCTCTGGTTTAACCCCAACCAGCACCTAAGCCCTACACAGCTGCTTGCTCGTCTCCACAGTGGAAGATGGGGGAGAGAAGTGGAAGAGTAAAAGTGACAAAACTTGTGGGTTGAGATAAAGGCAGTTTAACAGGCAAAGGAAATGCTGCACAATCAAGCAAAGCAAGGAATTTATGTACCCCTTCCCATGGGCAGGAGGAGGATGTTCAGACACCTCCAGGAGAGTAGGTCTCCATCAAACATAATGGTTACTTGCAAAGACAAGTAACTCTCACCCCAACTGTGCCTCCCTCTCTCCTTCTTCCCCCAGCTTTATATGCTGAACTCGATGCCATATAATAATAATAATATAATAATAATGGCCAGACTTCGCGAACGAAGATCTGTGGAAGGTCTTTGTACGCCTTCCAGCCTGCGCATTGGATTTATTTTAGGTGGGACACAGTGCGCGCAGAACTGAGCCCACCCTTTAATCCTAAGGTTCGTCTGCCGGGGCCAAGCGAGCTTGGACAGTGGCAGCGAGGTCCTCAGGACGTAGGTGGATCGCCTTACAGGGCTAACGGGCTCCACCTCCCCGGGGAGTTTCCCGACCGGGAATCGAACCCGGGCCTCGGCAGTTACAGTGCCGTGTCATATAATGTAGAACATTCCTTGGGTCACTTGTGGTCAGCTGTCCTTGCTGTGTCCCCTCCCAACTCCTCATGTACCCTCAGCCTCCTTGATGGTGGGGTGAGAAAAAAAAAAGGCTTTGACTCTGTGTAAGCACTGCTCAGCAATTGATCCCTGCATTATCAAAACTGTTTCCAACACAAATCCAAAACATAGCCCCATACTAGCTACTATGAAGAAAAGTAATTCTACAGCAGCTAAAACCAGCACAATGAGATGCAAAAAATGGAATTTTAATAAGGCAAAGAAACTGGGCATTATTAGAAAATTGCAGAGAAATTTAAAATATCTGGTTCTTAAGCAGCTGATACCTAACTTGCAAGAATATTTTATTATTTAAATCTCATCACTGTTTTGGATTTTGGCCTTAAACTCAAGCGGCAACCACGAACAGCTAAACAATGTTTAGCTAAACAATGGATAGTAAATCAATTCATATTATTTCTTTAACTAGCACCGTTTAACTCTTTTTAAACACTCCTTATTTCCTCAGACTGGACAAGATTATGAGGCTTGCACTCTTTCATAGCAATGACTGTCATCAACTCCCTCAATATTCAGAGAGAGAGAGCGAGCACCGGATAATCAAAACCCTAGAAGGAGTTGTGAATGAGTCCTCACATAACACTGTTTTATCTCTGCATCAAATACAGACACAAAATCTAATATGATTCTACACGACTAATGTGAAGCCAGCCAGTGCTTACCTACACTTCAGCAGCGTGCTTTTGAACACCAATCCTTTGTTCACCTGCTGTGACATATCAGACCAGCCTCCATCCTGTTCTGTGACTCAGCCTGCCAGTGACAATACAATCTGATATTCAGTGCTATAGAGTGGAAGAAAAAGCACAACATGGCATTGCAAACTTATGAGAACACAGCTCAGCTGCAAGATGCTGCAAAATATGAACCACTGGACAAACTTAAAAGGTCTGCAAAGCAGCAGAGAAAATACAGTAGAAAACTAGATATTCGAAAGTCTTGTAAAAATAACACATTTGATTTTGTCTCTGTTGTGGGCATGGAGAATGCCATAAAGCATCTATAAAGGATACTTTTTTTTTTTTTCAGTGCTCAATTAGCTTGAGCATGGGACTACAAGGAGTGTCTGCTAAGCATTTTTCTCACTCAGGGGTGTTCAACTTAATATCTTGTAAAGCTAAATGAAATTCAGAGAACAGAAGCAGTCTTACTGTTGTGCCAGTATTCAAAGCACAATGACCTGCACGAACTTTTCATCTGAAAAAGTGTAACACAAGTTCAACACAGGATAGAACTGATCAACAGAGAAAAATTATAAATAGCTGATGGATTTAAAAATACATCTTTTAAATATATTTGAGCTTATTATTTCTTGACCTAATGTATAAATGACTGAGGTAACTTCGCAAATATGATTTCTCTGAGTGCTATAGCACCATAACAAATTGCATTCTGGTTTAAAGGAATCAGTGTTATATGTTAACAATAGGATACACATTCTTTAGGTTAAACCTTCAATAATTCATAGAATCCTGGAATCATTTAGGTTGGAAAAGATTTCTAAGATCATCGAGTGCAACCCATTAACCTCACACTGCCAGAACCACCACTAAATCATATCCCTAAGAACTGCATCTACACATTTTTTGACCACTTCCAGGGACTGTGATCCAATCACTTTTCAACACAGTCCATTCCAATGCCTGACCACCCTTTCAATGAATAAATTTTCCTAATATCCAATCTAAACCTCCCTGGCACTGTTTCCTCTTGTTCTGTCTCTTGTTACCCGGGAGAAAAAAAATGAGCCCCATCTGTCTAAACCTCCTTTAAGGTAGTTTTAGAGAGTAATAAGGTCCTCTCCTTTGAGCTTCCTTTTCTCTGGGCTAAACAACCCCAGCTCTATCACAGCTCCTCATCAGACTTGTGCTCCAGCTGCTTTGTTGCCCTTCTTTGGATACACTCCAGCAAATACATTTATAAATTATTTAATTAATTATATACTAGTAATTTATAATATATTTAAATAAATGTTATATTTAAATATTCCCTACACTATGATGCTTCTAGTGTGTCTGAAATTCTCTCCTCTGGTACTAGCCAACATTTTCCTTTCAATTCTGAGAATAAATAATGCTGCATGACAGTGATGGATAATGGGTATGGGGTAATATATCGATCCCTTAGGATTGTAGCATAGCAACTGACACTAAACTTCAATAAGATCTTGTACAGAACAAGGTAAGGCCCAGACCAATCCGATCTAACAGAGAAGTTGGCCCTGCTCAGAGCTGGAACTGGACCAGGTGATGTAAAGAGGTCCCTTCTAATCTAAATTACACTATAATTCTAATTTGACAATTGCAGGTTTCTGCAATTTTCTGCTTTTGGGAAAAGCAGACAGAATCCTGTTCATCTGTGCTTGTGGTTTGGATGTCAGATGTTATTATAGCATCAAAGTATGAGGTCTATCAGCAGAACATCACCCAAAGTTTGAATTCAGAAACATGGAAAACTAACATGCAGTATGTGGACCGGCCTGTGTACTGTTTGTATTTTAAAATGTGCATGCATTTTCATATTGTCACAAAAACAGGTATGTCTGGCATGGTGTCTAGGTAGGATAAAGAACTCAAGGTAGATCTATAAAACAACAGACAGTTCTGTGGAGTCCTGAACACTAATTCTCAATGTGCAGCAGCAGAAAAACACAACACTGTCATAGAAAATAATGGTAAATATGAACAAAGAAGTTATAAGGCACTGATGAGACTAGTATTGGAATACTGTATACAGTGTTGGTGACTTTTTTAAGACATGTTGAGGAACTTGAGAGGGTAAAGAGAAGATCCACAGAAGGGCTGCGAATACATTTGTATGACAGACATTGTTTGGCTGTAAAAAGACTGAGAGGTGATATGATTACAGCGTATCGACACAATCTTGTGAATTAGATACACAGTGCTGTATCTGTGCCTTTATACTAGTTTCTAAAAATACCATAAGTGTTTTTTAAAACTGAAGGTGAAAAGTCATTGGAAATAGATTATTAAGAAAAGCAATGAATTATCTACCTCTGGATGTTCTCAGAAATATCTTTCTAGAGAGCTTGAATCAGATACAATTTCCTGTGGTCAATATGGACTTGTGATGGCTTCTCAGTATATATTAGACTATATGATTTGTTTCTCCTGGCATTAATTTCAAGGAATTTTGACCCTTTTTGCAATGAATTATCTCAGTTCTCATACCAAAACACTATGATGCCAATTACTGCTCTTGTCTGTACAGTCTTCATCAAGGTCTACATGCAGCATTATTGCAGCTTCTCATATTCATTGTGCAGAGGACAATGAGTCACCTCATGTGGTGATCATGATTCATTTAAAGAAGAAAAGTATTTCAAAAATTTTCAGTCTTACATTCCTTCCTGAAAGTTGGTCATTTTGCAAACTAGAAATATGCAAATCCCACAGACAAATTTTGACTCACTGATTTTAATGAACTGCTGAATGTCAGTTCCTTCAGTCAACAGGGATTACTTTTCCTAAACAAATATGTGGTATTTTGTTATCTCCAGGTAATGGTAATTACACTAGAAGAAAATGGAAGAGAATCTTTAGCATTGCTGTTAGCAAAGAAGCTTAGCAGAACATGATTCACAGGTATTCAGAACACCTAGTAACTATATTCTAAATGAAACAAATTTACTCTGTCTTTAACACTAATTTTAATGGAAAAATATGAAACAAAGATCAGATCTGCTGGGAAAATAGGTAACCTTTTAAATTAATGTTCCCTGAGCCACAATTAATTCAGATTTAATAGGACAGTTAGTGTATGTTATGTGAATACTGATTATTAAACACTCACCAAGGATTAAAATTATGTAATAGATTCATAACAGTGAAATTGATATGGACCTATTGCATTGCCATAATACTCTGCAAATATGTTTTAGTATGTAGCTGCTATTTGTTTAATATATAATAACTGTTTAATGAAGTCTAAATTAAATACTTGAATCTCAATGGCCTGGGAAGCACAAAAGACAATTTAAAATATGTTTACCATGCTGTGTATCAAGATAAAATCACACTGTTAAAAAAAAAATAAATATTAGCAGTCTGTGACGCCTGCTTGAATAAAAAGTTTTCCCTGGATAATTTCACTGCCAAAACTCCTGTAAAAGTGCCTAGATGTCAGAATGATTAAGTACCCAAAGATCAGGATCCAGAAATTTTGCTGATGTTGACATCAAAATGCATTGTTTTCCCCATTTCCTTCTGTCTTGAGAAGCAAACCTATAATGATGTATTAATCGCTATTTATTATTATGCTTCTTATTGCTTCATTTTTTATGCCTTGTGATTGCTTACCAGAACTATAAGTAATCCTATGGATAAAATGTACTGGGAGAAAAGATCAGTACAAGTCTCACTGCAGATTGTTTAGACTGTGGCTTTATTTAGAAATTGAGGGTGCCACAGAGATCACTTCTCTAATGACATAGCTCTGCAACTAGACAGGCATGCTATAACCTACTGCTGTGGCTCCACCTGCTGAAAGGTATAAGTTTGAGTTCCAAAGGAGTGCCACGGTAACTCTTTGCTTCTCCCAATCACTGACTGACCTTTTTTTGCACCTCACAGATACACAGAATATGCGGAGTTGGAAGGGATCTACAAGGATCATTGCATCCAACTCCTAGCCCTGCACAGGACCATCCCAAGAGTCCCATGTGTTCAAGAGTATTGTCCAAATGTTTCTTGAACTCTGTCAGCTTTGGTACTATGACCACTGCCCTGGGGAGCCTGTTTCACTGCCGAACCACTCTCTGGGTGAAGAACCTTTTTCTAACATCTAACCTAAACCTCCCCTGACCCAACTTCAGGCTATTGCCTTGGGTCCTGTCACTGGTCACCATAGAGAAGAGATCAGTGCCTGCCCCCTCTTCCTCTCTGCATGGTACTGACTGTGCCATGTGTCCATATGGCATATAGAGCATAGATGCATTTTGGTTTCTTGACAGCAAGGACCCCAACCTCTATTTCAAAGGCAATCTGTTATTTATTGTCATCAATGTGTTCATAACTCCTGCTCCATGGGCTGTGGGTACACCTCTGAGTCCAGGTGAGCTTTTTATCATCCCCTCTTTGCATTTTTACTATTGCCTAGGCTTGGTTCAGTCCTGTGGGATATTGTCTGAGCTACAGTCCCATGTCAGTGTGGGACTCAGCTGCTGCTTGCTTCTGGCCAGAGTAGTCTGTTTTATTTTCATTATTATATTAGCCTTTTCCCTTCTGTTTTTCCATCTAAATTCTCTGCCTTAGTTTGAGATGTCATGCAGAGAAGAAAAAGAGAATCTCTTGCTTCAGGCAGCATTATGCAGCCAATAAAATTGGGACTTTTCTGGGGTTAATGTTCTGTAAAATCTAAGGTGATAAGATTTGGGAGGGAAAGAAATACTTCAAAGTATTCCTGTTAAGGAAGTTTAACTTCTGAACCATTTGAATTGCTTAAGCATCAGACAGCTTTTCTTTCATATGCATTGTTCACACAACAGTGCAAATCCACATCTATCTATCCAGGCATAATCACCACCATCTTGGAATTCCTTCTTTTAAGCCATAAGAGCTACCGTGTTAGTAATGAAGTAGTCTAGCTTTTGTTCTCATACTTGTTTTTCCCAACAACTCTAAGTGTTTGAAACCTATTTGCATTATAACATCTGCTAAAAAGTATGACAAGTAGAAAGAAAACTATTTTATTTCCATTTTTATTAGTAGATTATTGCTTGGAAGCCTGTAAGTACATTAATGCTGAGTAATGTGCCTAACTGATGAAAATATTTTCAAAAGGGGCTGGAATGATGGTTACACATTTTAGAAAATTTTTAATGCTAGGTTGTATGAAAACTATATTTACCTTTTCCTCTTCCATGCAAATATATATTTCTATAAATTTATTTTTATGAAAATTCACATAAGGCATACAGAAAGCCAAGATGTTTCAAAATTATATGAAACAATTATTTGGAAGCCAAACACTGGAAAAGTGATGATGGAATTGTATGTTAAAAAGAACCCTTTCACAACATATTTGACGTATTTTCAAGCTGTGCACATTGTTTTCTAAAATTTAGTGAAGGAATTAGGAATTCAAAGTCAGTGTTCCATCTACAGCTCTAGACTAAAACCATAGAAGAGGAGTGAGATCCCTGTATGAGTCTGCTGAATCCATACAGAATGTTTTTTTTTCCTTCACGCACGGCAAAGAAAATGAAAATGTTCAGGGCCTGACTATGCTTTCTGTAGAAATCTGGTGGTATTTCAAGTTTTAATATAAAGGATTTCTGTGTCTAATTCTCACTTAATTTGGGATTTATTGGTAACCAAACCCAAACACCTCTAAATAAACAGCCTGGTCTGTTGTATAAATGTTTTATACATTTCCAAAACGTTTTCTATAAGACAAACTAAGTCAATGAATGTCTGGTATTGAAATATGTCTACTTAAAGGAACAACCAGGTAAAGGGAAACAGTGTTTCTCCTCAGACTCCCAGCTGAGGCTAAAAACTCTATTTTCCCCATTCTACTACCGACACTGAGGATCTCTGAACTTAGATTACAGTAAACTGGGGAGAGGGGCTGCAGAGAATATCTCTGTGTCTGAGAACAAATGGAGAATGTCCGACATGAGAAATACCGGCCAAACATATGGAAATATCTGTGTTCCATACAGCAGAGGTTGGAGTAACTCTGTGAACTGGCTGACAGAGGCAGGGATATAATACTACCACCTGCAGCTGTGTAAGAAGTAGTTGTTGTACAAAGGTGACTGCACCCGCCTGGATTTAGTGGTTACCAACAGCAAGCCAGCATGTGTCAGCAGTTATCATCACCTCCCTGTGCTTGGAATATCAAATAACCACAGTATTGCAGACATAGCTGAGGGCAACCAAATGCTTCCTCTTCCTTGACAATTGCTGTAGCAAATAAAACATAGTTGATGATGTCCCAACCCATGAAATGTGGTAGGTAGAAGGCTCTGTGGCAGCAAGAAAAAAACCCATAAGATACAAAGCAACATGGCAGTCCCTTGAGAGGAGAATTAGGGAGCACTCATTTCAGTGAAGGTGATGATAGCCCAGAAAAATATGCAAGGATATAAAATAAGGGATGATAAAAGGACAGGAGTAACAAAAGAATCAAAATGCAAGACACACAAAAATCACGGAAAAGCTGCTATTTATCTCTCTGATCGGAGGACAAATAAAGAATTTGAAGTGCTGCCAAAGCTACCTTTGTTTACACATAAACACTGATAAGAATTTTGTTGCCTTCCACTCTTTCCCACGCCCTTCTTCTTAATATACTGGATACAAAAAGTTAGTAATTAGTAGACTAGAAAGAAGAGAGAAAAAATTGTCCTTTTACCACTAGTTTCCCTAGTTTGCCACTAGTACATTCATTTTAAATTACTTTCCAAAATTGAATGTACTAGTGGCAAATTTTATAAAGGCAAGAGAAAGCACAAAAAAGGACAAAGTATGCTTATTGGCACTCTGGAAGCAAAGTGCATTCAAAAAAGTTCAAGCTAATGTCTCACTGGAAGGAAGCACCAACAAAATCACTGACACTGATGGAGAATGAGGGGATTGAGGAAAAGAAAGTTTGAGTATTTTAAATACAGAAAAAGAAGCAAAGAATGTCAGAAAGAGGTAATAGTTTAGAATAGCTGCTAACCCAGCTATAGCCAGTAAGTAGTGGGAACAGCTTGCTTCCTTTTTTTGCAGCTATATCAGCTATTATAATAAAAGATATTGCCTCCCCATACAAACCTTGTCTTTCTTGAAGTTACATAGGATGGCTTACTTTGCTGCCTAGATGGGAGGTTCCACTCTCTTCTCTCGTGCCCTTTTCTTTCTCCACCTCTGACACTCTTTTAACCTCTCTCTAAGTTGATTCAACTCAATAACTTGGCAGAAAACTAAACACACGAAAAAAGGCTAGCTTAGTTGTTGAGTTGAATTGGTTTACTGAACAATCAGATAAATAAAGCAGGTGGAGCAAGAGTGAGGCCATACAACCTACAGGTAAAGGGGCTGGTGGGAAGCTAGGAGCAACAGGACTTTCTGGTTTTTTGAAGCAGACATATGATGTAACTTTGTTTTTATATCCTTAGACCACTACAATTACAATAAAAGTAGTGACCTAATAAACTTGACAAAGGTATATCACAGTTAAAAAACCCCACACACATGAAATTTGTTAAGTGACTCCTGTGAGACCTATGTTTTGGATTATGGGCTTTATTGAGTCAATGTAAGAAAATACATTTTCATATATTTGGCACAGAATGAAAGTTGCAGTAATTTGCACGAAAGAGGAAAGATGATTGGAAAAGCATAAGCCTTCAAGAAGAGACTTTTGCTTGAAGCCTTCAAGCTTTTTGAAGACTGATAACGAACAGTAGACCATGGAGTTAGATTCACTGCAGAAGCAGTCTCACTTAGAATAAAAATCAGAGAACAATACTTGTAGATTTCAACAGCTGCAGTTTAAACAGAGGCATAATTTAAAACTGTAGTTTTGCAACTGGGATCCATAGTCAGAGATCTTAGTAAGGGTGGTTTCAGTGGAGAGGAAAAGAATAGAGCAGATAGCTCATAAACGGCAAGCAACACACAAATCTCTAAATTAGAATGAAAGGAATATATGTGACATTAAGATGAAAAGCTGTAACAACCAATTTGACTCTCCAGGATTATGGGAAAATGGATAATTAAGATAGGCTGTGATCACAGACACCAGAAGCAACAGTTGCCCATTCCCATCATCACCTTTAAACCATGTGACCATACGGATCATCTCACTGATACAACTGATCAAAATATATGCATTGCCACAAATGCAAGACAAGGTAGAGAAGCAAGCAGCTTGAGAGAAACCATGAGAATGTTCCCTTCAGTAGTACAATCTTGATTAGCTATGCTGAAATTGGGGTGATACAAAGTCAAAATTCTGGTGAGATCAGTGATCTAAACTGGCACAAACTGCCCCATGCTGCCAGAAGAGGCACTTTTATGCCCTATCTTTATGCTAATCCTTCGTCCAGCACAAACTTTTTATGCAGTGAACTAGGTCACGTTACTGATGCAGCCAAAGGTTATGCAAAGAAGGCAGCAAAAGGGAAGAAGCGTTCAACCCAGCACTACTTCTGAGGGAAAAAGTATCTTGGGCCATGGTTTTATAAAGTCAATCCAACTTTAAAACTCCTGATGCCAGATCAAAAATGATAAGGTTCTATGATACAAAGCACTGTTCCAATACCAACTCACTCTGCAGCTTGAATTTGTATAAAACAAAGCCCAGAATGGAAGAATTAACTCTAGGCTGGTGAATTTTATGCTAATTAGACCTCTCTTCTCTTACAGTTGGTAAAACCGCAGCATAAGAGTAGAAAAGCATTGTCACCTTTGCATTTTGTGTCCTGACCTAATTTAGTTCAAGTGTAACAGTGGCCTCGCATCTCACCCAGATCAGGTTGGTCCTGTTGAGTGACTCACTGGCACACAAACATAATATTAATGTTCAGGGACCTGCGTCCTCTTTGCACTCTGGTCAACAATCTCAGTACATGGGGACAGGTTCCATTTTCATTTGTAAGCGGCCACATTAAAGGGTGATTACTATGTTTTTATAGTAATCTTGTTCTTCTTGTTCCAATCCATAATTACGATGGTTTGCTAGTATCTTTCATTAGGTTATGTTTAAAACTGAGTGTTCAACATTATTCAAGGACATTTTAAGTTAAAGATTTTGTAAAAATCATTTTGGAAGCTGTTACTGTGACTATCTAAAATGGCATTTCTGTGTAATATCAGATATTTTGCAGGGTGCTATTTACCAGTGCTCTTCTGAATGGATGGCGCACTCTTAAGTTCTGAGTTAGGGACCAGAACTTCCTACAAGTTCTGCAAAATCTATCTTAAAATTTTTAAAGTAGGTGCTGCCAGTTCTTGTAATTTGATTGTGAGTTAGGTAACAGTTCGTTTATTATCCTCACACCTACCACAGGCAAAGAACGTATTGAGAATTTCAGCTGTCACTGGTACAGAAGCATTTGCGCCTGGCTGGCCTGGCTGCAGGGAAATGTGAGAACATGACCTAATTACACCCAGCAAAGTAGCCCCAAATGTGCGATGAAAACACACGTTGTAGGTAGGGTTGTTTGTGTGTGTGTGTGTGTAGCAGGTGTAGGGGGGGAGGGTGCGTTTTTATGTGTTTGGGTTGGGTTTGGGTTTTTTTTTCCACATTTGATACTGAGGAATTTTCCAACCTTTGACTCTCTGGCTGTCAAGCGAGAATAACTGCTTACTTCGTTTTACAGGGATGATTTGAGGACAAATGTCTCACAAGTGCTGCTTGGCGTTAAGAATTTGGAAAACCATTCTGCACTTCGGCAGGGGATTGTCCTTTCTGCACCGAGCATGAACGGCAACAGTCCCACTCGCTGGAGTGGAGCTGAGGGGCACGAGGCAAGTTATGGAAGCAGAGAGAGAAACCCAAGCGCTCTACTTCGATCCTGTGACGGGGGACAGGACGCACGAAGCCCCAGACAGGCGCTGTGCTCTGCAAAACCCAGAATGCTACAGGCACGTCCAGGGGCTCCGACGCCCCCAGCCCCGCGCTGCGCAGGCGCGGGGGTATGGCCGCCCCCGCGGCGCTTGCGCAGTGGTGCCGCGGCCCGGCGGCCGCGCTCGGTTCCGCGGGGTCGGGTCCCGG
>VYXB01002363.1:79842-105282 GCA_013397135.1 Pachyramphus minor | reverse complement strand
GCACAGAGTGGCTGGAGAGCAGCCAGGCAGAAAGGGACCTGGGGGGACTAATTGACAGGAAGCTCAACATGAGCCAGCAGTGTGCCCAGGTGGCCAAGAAGGCCAATGGTATCCTGGCCTGTATCAAAAATAGCGTGGTCAGCAGGACAAGGGAAGTGATCCTTCCCCTGTACTCTGCATTGGTGAGGCCACACCTGGAGTATTGTGTTCAGTTCTGGGCCCCTCAGTTCAGGAAAGATATTGAAGTGCTGGAGCGGGTCCAGAGAAGGGCAACAAGACTGGTGAAGGGACTGGAACACAAGACCTGTGGGGAGAGGTCAAGAGAGCTGGGGTTGTTTAGTCTGGAGAAGAGGAGGCTTAGAGGTGACCTCATCACTCTCTAGAACTACCTGAAGGGAAATTATAGCCAGGTGGGGATTGGTCTCTTCTCCCAGGCAGTTAGCAATAGGACAAGGGGGCACAGGCTTAAGCTCTGCCAGGGGAAATTTAGGCTGGAGATTAGAAGGAAATTCTTTACAGAAAGAGTGGTCAGGCATTTTAAACTGAGATTGGACATGGAACTGAGTGCCATGATCTAGTAAATGGGCTGGAGTTTGACCAAGGGTTGGACTCGATGATCTCTGAGGTCTTTTCCAACCCAGTCGATTCTATGATTCTATGAAAGGAGGTTCCCTTCAACTCTCTCTTCGTGCTTCTGATGAAGGGATGATAAGCAAGGACAGGATAGAGGAGATCTCTCCCTCTGGGTAAGGAATGTTACATCTGCATCCAGCTGTCAGTAAAACTGTAGCCTAAACTGGGGCTGATGTTTGTACCTTCACCTCCCAGTCTCTCACTGTGTAGATGTTTGTGGGTTTTTTCCTCCCCTCCCTGGCTCAGTACTAGCCTTTGTCTGGCTCCATGCCTAGTCAGTTCAGGGAGTTAAACTGTCCAAAACCTGTTTACTTCTGTAGGATTAGAATATAAATTTTTATAAATGTATCTTTGTGTGCCAGCATCTGACAGGAAGTAATGTTAATGTGTCTAGACAAAGCACTTTCTAGAGAGCAGGTACACCTGATAGGAAGTGTAAATTCATGTGAGACTGGGTGTGACAGTGTATGCTGTAATTAATACTTCTGTGATATGACATATTGAATTTATTTGCCATAACAGCTAAAGTTAGGAGTGTTTGGCTAGGCATCCATGTGCAGTATTTCCTGTGAAGTGAGTTATGCTCTTGGCATGTATGTATGGAAGTTTTCAGAGTTGGGCAAACTTGCCCTGAACTGCAAGTCAGTGGAAATCCTGAAAAGTGTACATATGGTGGCTAAGTGGGAAATTTGGGAGGGAGCAGAAAGTAGTAAGAAAAAGTTGATCATCATCTCTTAAAATAATGTAGATGCTACAGATAAAAGCAGGGGAGAGAGAGCTTGAAGGAAGCTTCTTAGAATGCAATGATCACAAGGGTTAGATTACCTGTGCTTTTTGTTAGCTATAGAAACAGCAACTCAGAGTTAGTGTTGGAAGAAATTGGATGTTGCTGTGTCCTCTGAATTTTTTTCTTAGGTAGGCTTTTGAATCTGGGATAAGTATGAAAAAGAGAGGTTTGGTTGGTAAGGTTGTAATTTCACAATGATTTCTTTTGAAAGTAGGATCATTTTCAGCAACATTGCTACTTATTCTTGCATTCTATTTTACTGTTCAGTTCTGTACTTTTTCTTAGATGATTATTATTTAGTACTTTTACATAGAAAACTTGCTGAGTTGCTCCAGTGATTGGCACTGTATTTCACTAGAAATAAATTTCTGTCCTTAAGAGCAGGGTTTTTTTTTAATGAAAAACAATAAATAAAGCATATAGCCACTGAATATTAAGAAAAAGCTTCTCTAATGGCAGTGCTTAGTGAGCATTGATGCTTGAATGATGTAGGGATTGTGCAGGAAAACCAAAGGTTCCTCATTAGATTATATAAAGTTAGCATATTACCAGTTAAAAATGGAGCAATATAAATAGACACAGCTTTAATTTTGTAATTTCATTATTTCTGAGTGGTTTAGTTTACAATTGTAATATTGTTTAATATGCATTATAATGAAATAGCATGGGAAATCTTTTATCTCTTACAAAGTTCTGTTTTGCAAATATTTCACTGCTAAGCTTCCTCAATTATAATGCTTTTGTTGCATTGGAAAATACTGTCTGTTTTTGTTAGGGACTTTGCAAAGATTTATAGCTTCTTCTCTGTGTAAAGCTTGTGAAGTGTTTTCGTTTCAGAATTACTTTAAACCAAGTACTATTCATATTCAGTGCAGTCCATTACTACCTTGCTTTTGACACCTGTAACTCACTAGAAGGCACAGTACTAACTGTTGAAAAATAATGGGTTTATATCTGTGTTAAATCACAGCTTCTACAAGATAGACTTTGAAAAATGTATTTCTTTTTGCATGCTCATGACTTTCAGCAGAAAGTATTTTTCTTGGTTGTATAGATGGTTGTTTTAGTCTGACTTTTGCTGGTGACCACTTTCCGAGTCCTTAGAGTACATTTGTGAAATGATCTGATTTATTTTCTATTTCCTGGCTCTCTATTTGAATCTCTAAAAATGTGTTTTGGAAGCTACTTCAGCATTTGGATAAAAGTTAGTCTCCCAGTCTTCATACAGGCTTCTTGATGGGCATTTTGACTATTTAGTAAGAGTGTTAATGGATGTATTTGTTTTAATAATATATGCTGGAAGGATTCATATGTGAAGTTTGGAGATGCATTCTAAATTTCTACCTAGTTGACTGCTGTCTTCGTGATGGTTGGTTTATAGCTGACAAACCAAAATCATTTCACAGAATGAAACTTTTTCTACTTAGTGCGTTCTTCCTTATTTTAATGGTAAAACCAAATCCAACCGTGGTTTTTTTTCCTTCTATATGAAAAAGAAAAGTTGGTACATCATCTTTAGTATCTGTTGCTAAAATTCTTTGTAGTACAAAGGACAGACTTTGGGTTTGACTGCATTTGTGTTTCGCATGCTACAAACTGTGCATCTGCTGCTAAAGGTCTCTCCAATAGGTTAAGAGTCAGAGTTGTTTCTTTGCAGAGGTTTGCCAAAGTGTTCTGCTACTTTAGGGAGCAAAATGGAAAAGGCTTTCTGATCCAAGCTCTATTCAACAAAGAAACATTTCAGCAATGAATAGGTGAAAAGCTGGGGGAAGTTTGCAGGTGTTTTTTGAGGGGAGCGTTATATTTTTTTCTTGAGGTGCATTATTTCAGATCACCTCTGTCTCTACAACTCTCCTGCTCAATCAAAGGAAGAGGGAAATGTGTTGTGTGAGGTGACTTGAGATGTCCATGATTCTCTCTAGAACCTACTTTTCAGCTGCTAGTTCTTCCAAGTTTTTTGTGTTAATTCCCATGGCTGTGTTTTTTCAACACAGGAACTAACATTGCCTGTGTTAGTTCTGAATTTTAATTTTCTGATGTGTAAGAGTTGGGCAAGCAAAATGCTTGTGTTCTAAGCAGGCATTGCTGATCATTTAAAAGAAAAGAAAAATCTGATATGGAGTTACAATGCCATTGGGCTGTGGAAACCCCTTCATGAAATCTTCAGATACATCATTTATGTTGTAAAGTCATTTGTTAAAGAAGAGTTGAACAAAATATGGGTGAGTGGTAGCTCTCTACTATTTTCTCTTTAAACTTCTTAAAGACGGAAAAGTTAGTTAGCATATTTTCAGATTACTTGCCTCATAGGAAAAATTGTAGTCTTAAACTAGTAACTTGGAATTATTATTGATCACAAATAATATCATGTGTCTAAGTGGTACATAAAGGTCCATCATTTCACTGTACATTAATGTGGCATTGAACTCAGCCTACTTAGGATGGAAAAGGTCTTTTCAGAAATGGACTGGTGAAGTTTTTACTGTTGTTTAAACAGGTTTCTTGCCAATTTACTGTTTCTTCTTCCCAAAATCCCCCTGGACAACAGTTATCTGTATGAAAGAATGTCCTTGGGAAGATAAAGAGAAGTCTTCTCATTGGTCCTATTAACCCTTTTCTATTGGTTCTTAACCCTTCCCTTCTACTGGTGAGTTTTGTGAACCTTCAGAGATTGTCTATTGGTCAGTTTTTAGATTCCCCTGAGACTCCTAGCCAGACAATAAACTCTCTCTCACTTGTCTCCTCTCCTGTGGTCTCTGTGTGGGTCCTTGCTGGGCTCCTGGGACCCCGAGGCAGGGGGGACAAGGGCAGGGGGCATATCCCCCCCAGGTTATGGGCTAAAATACCCTATCCTGGAGTCCCTAAACTCCCAAATCACCTGTGCACATTAATGCACAGAAACTGTGAAAGTGACTATAAAACATCTACTTTGAGGTGAATGCTTTATTGTGTTTTGTCTTCTTATGCCACATCTCTTAATGCTTCAAATAATGTATAGACTAAATATATTAATAGCAAGTTTTAAACTGCATTTTTTTCAAGATTATACTTACAACATTTTTAAGTGTGATGAAGTGTTTTAGGTTATATAGAGTGTTGTAAAATCTATCATTTATTGTACTAAACCTTTATGGTTGAGCAACTAACAGCCTCTGCAGAGAAAATACTAAATCAGCCTGACTGTAATTTGTACATCGTACTCAAGAGAGAAATTTACCTTGTGCACAGATATTCAAAGGCTTCTACTTTAGGTCTATTATTTTATAGGCAATGTCAGAAAACTATTTTTTTTTATTTTTTTTTACAGAACTGTAGTTTTTATTTAGTTTAAATTTAGTTCAGTCAGTTATATCTACTTTTGAAGTGGTTCTGGCTACATTTTGAATAGCTGCTTTTTCTGTCAAAAGTACAGATAAATCAATAAATCTTAAGATGAAGTAAATTATAAGTAAGATACAAGTTACTTCAGTGCTGCCAAGGCCTATAATTTGGTTTCTTGCTTGTGTTGGTGAAGCTCATGGTTTGTTTTTTTAATTTCTCCATAAGTCTAAAATTGGTCTTTATTCTTGCTGCTGCTGTTATGCCTTATGTTCACTTTGCATTAACTATTAATGATTTTTAGAAGCTCCTTCATTTATTTCTTTATATATTTTTACTATTTTTCTACCTGCATACACTTTTGAAACCAGGAAGAATGTTGAAATAAAGGTTTATTGAAATAAACCTTTATTGGGTTTCCTTAATGAAAACTCGTTTTTCTATTTTTACAGATAATATTTTTACAGCTATTTAGGTTGAAACCTTTTTGTCTTTGAGTAGAAGTGAGAGTAGTTTCAATGTGATTTTAATGTTTCACTTTTACTAGTTTTGCAGGCGTTCCAATTAGTAGATGATAATTATTGTTATTACTACCACACTTGCACTCTTGCAAATGTGTCTAATGGTTTTCTGTTACAGGTTTGTCTTCCTTGATGGAAAGATTCCCTGAAATACATATACATGTTTTAAGAGTACCTGGGCTTCCTTGGTTTGTATGTGTATTTTAAAAAAACAACACTCTTTCATTTGTTCGATCATCTAAGTTATCACAGCTGCAGCCAAGGGACAATTTTCTTATTTTTTTCCTGTAAGACAGCTTAATGTACTTGACTACAGAACAGTATTTTCACAAGAGCAGTTGCTCTTAGCTGGCACTCTAGTGTATGTCACAGGCATTATTGGCACATACAATAGCAAATTCTGAGTATACTTTTAAGTCTTTTTTTCTCTCATACTTTTCACCATTCCAGTGATCAGTCTTCACCTGGGATTGTGTATCATACATACTATGTTGATCACACTTTTGCAATTGACATAGAAATTTATCTCTTGGAAGATTCCTTGTGTAAATGTGTAGTTTAACATCTGTTCCTTGTGCAGCAGTGGGGACCAGGGATGACTTAAGATGACCTGCAGAAATACTGTAATGGTAGGAGAAGGAATGGGATCTCTCCTTTTGGCATCAGAATTGTTACCTTTGTTAATGATTTAAGATTGGCTTCAAATTCCCTCCATCAGACTGGAAATGGAAAGATTTTCAAGTAGCTTGTTCAGATATCCTGACTCTGTATGTGAGATGAGAGAGTGACTCAAAGACAGACCTCTTAGAAATAAATGTGCCTGTGCTTTGTGTAAACCACAGAGGCTTTAGACAATCTTTGAGAAACCTGGAGAAGAAAACTTTGGGTTATAGTTATGTCAAAATGATACTGTTTTCTTGGATTGTTATTTCTGTAATTTAGCTTTTCTTATTCATAATATGTTTTGAAGTATTAATCCTTATCATTCAATGGTAAATTGTATGCACTGGAGGAAAGAGGTGTGGTGGTATATTTTGTTTATGGCTCTTGTAAAGAATGTCTGAAAGATGGTGTAGACCAGAAAGAAATCTCATAGTGTCAGTTTTAGGTGCAGAAATAGTTATCCAGCCTGAGATGTAATTGGTGTAAGTGAAGAAGTGCAGGGACATGTTGCATTTGCAGGATGCACTTGATAGAGGACCTGTCTGAAATTGAAGTGACTGTAGCAGAAGTTGTGGCACAGTCTGAGAGAGTGAATAAATTTCCAGGACAAGATGGTGCAACTGGAGAGCTTTTAGAAGAACTCAGGGATGAAAAAGTCATATGATGAATGTCTGCAGTATTTCTTAGAGTGAAGTTGATTTTTGAGGACTGGAGGAATGACAAATGCTCATTTTATTAAGTGTATCACCACCTACATGGTTCCAAGTCTGATGTTTGTGTTGAACAGAATCTATAATAAATATGTTGGGTACCTAGATAAAGATACAGGTACTGTGAAAAATGTACATCATCTTAATGGGTAGCTTTCCCCGCAAATCTTCGGAGTTCTTCAGAATCAGCAAAATACAAGGATGATCCAGTATATTGAGACATGGATGCTTTTCTAAAAGGGGTATCTCAGTCCCTTGCCAAAGGCATCTTCTGAAAATACTCTGTCAGTCTTAAATGCAGGATAATCGTATCAGCAGTTAACTTGCTGAAGGATCTAAGTGGGTGGGGAAGTAAATGGTTCTCCTTCTCGCTAAAGTGGAATCATTGAGACCTGCAATGCGCAACTTGCTTCTTAATGATCTGTAAAACTGTGAGTAAGGGGTTGATGTAGTTGGGTGAGTTGATTGATGTAATAAGGATGAGGGTAAAACAAAGAATTTTGGAAGAAGTTTATGAAACTAATTGGGCAATAAAATGGCAGCAGGAGCACATTGTAGAAAAAACTGAAAAATGTATTAGGGGTAAAAACAGTTCTGTCTTAATATTTAGGAAGATCAGCACTGAGCTGACCAGGAATCTTAGATTCTTGGCACAAATACTAAAAGCAGATGAGGGAAATTGTAGAAACAGACATCATTATTCCACTGAGAAGATTTGTAACTTGTCTGTGTGTTAAATACTATTTCAGTTCTGGTGGTCTTACCCCACAATTTTGAGTGTAATAAAGCTGGAAAGAGCTTGGAAATGCTTAAGTGGCACAAATTACTTTTGTGTAAAGAATAATTGAATAAAGCATGGGGTTTACATCTGTAAGGAGACATTTAGTTTTCTACATAATGGTGCTAAGGAGAAGGTTAGGGAGGGATTGATTACACGTGGTAGAGAGGGTAGGTAGGGATTGATTACTGCGTGTTTCACTGTAAGAAGTGAGGATCATTAAATAAAGCTGTCAGAAAATGTTTTCAAAACTAGTGGGATGAGGCATTCTTTATGGAATGGAGCATTGTACTGCAAAGCCTTTTGTAAGGAGTGTTGCAGATGCCAAAATTTTTCTGTTGTTCCCAACAGAGAACTGCGTAGCTCTATAGTAAGCAGGTCCTTCTAAGTAAGGAAACATCCAGCTATGCAAAGGATTTCCTACCTTGAGGATAATTTGCATCTGCTGACTGGCTATGATTGGAGGATAGGGTACTTGGCCAGATAGGCCTGATCCAGTTATTTCAATGGAAGAGGGAATTCAGTTATGTGGTCCTTAGAGAGAAGAAAGGATAGATAGAAATGCTTGCTGAGCTTATTTGCAGATGTTTTAAAAAGATTACATTGAGGAGTAGGATGAAAGTGTGAAGGATGGCTGGGAAAGATGGGACAACCTGGGAGAAGTGAGTGTGCCTGAGTGGCTGGAAGTGGCAGTGGAGGAAATGGGAAATAGCCACGTGCTGCTTGGTTTGGAAAACCAAAATGGGTACAGAAGAAAAGAACGTTGAATGTACAGATTGGTTCTTTAATACTTAATTTTCTACTACACCAATTGGGTTTTTTTGTTAGAATAATCCTAGATGGGTATATTTATTTCAGATATTAAATATATGCCTTAAGTACCACGCAAGCTTACATAACATAGAAAATCCTCTTTTTCTCACTGGTAGTGTTTAAGCAGTGCTGTTCTGTGCACCTCAAGACAATGAGCTAGGCATTGTAGTTTGATGTACAGGCTGCTAAATAAAAAGATTTACACCAGAAGAGTAAGCTGCAGCAAATAATTTTATTACCAGTCTTATAATATATTGTTCTTGTCTGGCTTTGTTTACAGGATTTTGAGTAACAATAAAATAACAGAATTGAAGAATGGCTCCTTCTCTGGATTACACCTTCTTGAAAGACTGTAAGTACTTTTTAAGAAGGTATTTTCACTTTAAAAATTAAGTGATATACTGTATAAGTTTCATTAATAATTCGGAGAACAGAATGTCTTAAGTAAGAGATATGTTTTTTATCTTGATGTATTTTTTTTGTGACTGAGGAGTTAACATAAGTAAGTGTTCTCTTTATGAATGGCATGTAACAGCAAAAAGGGATTATCTCACCTGCAGGTGAGAGGGCAGTTTCAATGTGAAGTTCACTGGAATGCTATGATGAATGGATTTGCTTTGGTGTTGGTGGTTTTGTAATACAAAAGCTTATGTTAATTAAAAAATTACTTCTTTAGTTTCTTTTCTTATGAAGTGTCAAACCCTTTGTCGAACAGTTACAAAGTATATTTGTAGGGGATGCGGATGCGTTAGAGCCTCTAAAAGAGGCTAGATTTATGTTAAGTTTGTTGTTGACATATATTTTAAAAGTTTTACTGCTTACTTCACAACTTTGGTATATACCAAATGTACAGGGGCATGAGTGAGTCTGATGGGAGTAGCTTCTTGGATATCTTTTGCTTCCTGTTTTCACTTTCCCTTTCAGGTGATATATTGCCGGTGGGATAAGAAGCAGCATTGTAGCTTTTGTTACAGTCAGCTTTTTTCCAGCTGGTAGAAGGTCAGGATTGGCAGGTTGATCTACCTGGGAGCAAGCATAAACTTTAGAGATAAGGTTTTTTCTAGGCCATTTGACTGGGAAAGTAGCCAGTTTCATAATCATCTCGCAGCATCTAGGAAGAGTTCCAAACGGCTTTTGGCTTCAGGGGATTAAAAGTATTTTATTCTTCCTCTAAAACTTAAAGGCTCCAATCGCAGTCACCTGGCCTAAATAAATTCAAACACTTCAACCATTTCCTCTCCCGCATACCAGAAGGAAGATTTGTCTTTGCACTGTCAGATGAGCTTTATTGGAAAAGTAAGCTGTTGTGCCAAGGAAGCCAGGATATCAGCAGTGGTGGCATTTGCGTAGGTAATAAAGGCATCTGCTGACAGTTGTTATTTGTTGAAACTCATTACAATTTGCAGACAGGAAATACTTGAAACTCTAGTTAGATTGAGATGATAATTTACATTTTCTCCATGAGTCCAAATACTAATTTTCTTTAAAATCATAGAAATGTGGCTTTCTTCCATTTAACTCCTGTCATTTGTAAGGGGTTTTTTTAATATGTTTTGTAAGGGGTTTTTTAGGTTATTTTAGTATCCTCTTTCATTAAAAAGAAAGACATCAGGAAGGCATCATGTTTGGAGCATTTAAAGTGAGCTGGGATAGCAGTATTTTAGAAGGTGGTCTATCTGAATGAGAACTCTTTATGTGCACTGTTGTAGGAGTACATCAACAAGGATTAATAATGGCCAGGTGTCGCCATCATAAATGGAGGGAGAATTAATGTGATACACTAGTTATTAATGATTTTTTTTTTGTATTAACAAAATTAAAAAGCTTATTTAAGCTTGTTAAAATTTTAAAATTTTAATTAAAATTTAAAAGCTTATTTAAAAGCAATAGATATTTACTCATAGTAAAAGTAAACTTTTCTGCCTTAAATGCTCTTGGACAGAAACTACTATTTTGCCTAAAATAATTTTTCAAACTTAAATGGATAATGAAGAGTGAAAGGAAAATTAATTGAAAGCCACGTAAACTATTTTAAGCATTCACATTATGTTGAACATAACAGTTTCAAGTTGTTTTCCTTATGTTCATTGTGATAACTCACAAGCCTTTAAAATTTTGACAGTTTCTTGCTTATTTTTAATTTTTTCTTGTTACTCGTACTTTCCCTTGTTTCCTTATGATTGTTTTCTTTCTTTGTAGATAAGTTCTTTTTCCCATGTTCAATTTATGAGAAGAAACGGAGATAACAGAAATAAATTCAGCCAACATTTAAATAGTTAATTAATACAATATCATTGTCACTTAACATTACTGTTTACTAGGGGAGACATTTTGTATGCATATCATACTTGTTTGTTCTTTCCTTGTGATGTTGTACTTGACAGCAAAAATATTTGCCGTTTTTCGCTTTCAGACTTTAGATTTATTGATATATTTCACTAAAGCCTTTAAAAAAGTAGATCAAATGAATGTCAGGAACATGTATCTGCATAATAATTGATTGAATTTTAATCAATAATCAGAAACTTCGTAATTCATCTGTTAACATACTGAACTTGTTTTCTCCTGTTTAGTTCTTGGACTTTTTAATGAAAATGTGCATATTTTTAGATGATTTCTGTTATTTTATCCATTTTTCAGGTAAACTTGGGTGTATGATATCTACACATGGCAAGTTCTTACACTTTAGGTTATCATTTTACTGAAATGTGATACCTCTTGACTTAATCCCCATCTGACAGTTCTTCACTGTTATTACTGAAAGGGAGAGATTATTGTATTTGTTGCTTGTATACACCAAACCTGTGAGGAAGTACATTAAAAATGGTGGCCCCAAGTAGCAATTTCAAATCCATTTGTTAATAATTATGTTCATACATGATAATTTATGAAAATGTGATTTTTTTAATCCATTATTTTGTTAAGAGGTGGGTAAGTTTACTAAAATAAGAGTAATTTTACTGGAGAGTAAAATGTTTGCTAATTGTGGTAGGAATGACTATGCTATGTGAATATCTACTTGTGCAGGAAAAAAAGCATGCAAATAACAGTAACACATCAAACTGTCTTAAGTGGTAATAAAAGTGTACAAAAACGTGATAAATGTTTTAAGCTCCACTGACATTGCTATGCTATATTTTGTTATTGGTTCAAAATTCAACAAAGGCAGGTGTAGGGTCCTGGACCCATTCATGAGTACAGGCTGGGGGCCAACCTGCTGGAAAGCAGCTCTGCAGAGAAGGACCTGGAGATCCTAGTGAATAACAAGCTGTCCCTGAGCCAGCAATACATCCTCATGGCCAAGAGGGCCAGTGGTCTCCTGGGGTGCATTAGGAAGAGCACTGCCAGCAGGTTGAGAGAGGTGGTCCTGCCCCTCTACTCAGCCCTAGTGAGGTGCATCTGGAAAGCTGTGTCCAGTTCTGGGCCCCTCAGTACAAGAAAGACATGGAGCTTCTGGAGCAGGTTCATTAGAGGGGGTATGAACATCAGTAAGTGACTGGAGCATCTCTCTTACAAGGAAAGGCTGAGGAAGCTGGGCCTGTTCAGTCTAATGAGGAGACGACAGAGAGAGGACCTCATCAATGTCTCAATATCTGAAGGGAGGGTGCCAAGAGGATGGAGCCAGGCTCTTCTCAGTTGTGCCAAGCAATAGGACAAGAGGCAGTGGGCAGAAACTGATGCACAGGAAGTTCCAACTGAATATGAAAAAGAGTTTCTTTACTGTGCGGGTGACCATGCACTGGAAGTGACTGCCCAGAGAGTTTGTAGAGTTTCCCTCGCTGGAGATATTCAAGAACCATCTGGATGCAATCCTAGGCAATGTGCTCTGGGATGACCCTGCAGGGAGGCTGGACCAGATGACCCACTGTGGTCCCTTCCAGCATGACCCATTCTGTGGTTCTGTGAAACATAAAAATAGAGTCATGAACATCTGTTGTATTTGCCTGCATAAAATCTACACCCTGTAGAGCTGTGGGAAGAATAGGCTGGTTTTGTGTAATATACAATCTATTTCTGCAACTTCTTACTTTGTCCTTTTACCTTGCTTCCCTTTTGAAAAAGCATTTCATATAGGAAGAGTCTGTGGTAGCTCAGACGTTTCCTGTTTGACACTCATTTTCAAGTTGTGTTAAGGAAGAAAAGATAATATATCCAATGCTATTTGAGCTAAATAATGTATATTTGTCGGTGTGTGTATATATGCATAGTTTGTTTGTGCCTGCAGGATGCTTTATTAATAATTAAGACAGTATTCACTGTGCTGAGACAGAAAGCAGTAAATTTTTAAGTATTTATATGTGCACTCAGTTGGTTAGAGCATGGTGCTGATAACATGAAGGTCTTGGGTTTGATCCCCATATGGGCCATTCACTTAAGAACTGGACTCAAAGATCCTTGTGAGTCCCTTCTAACTCAGAAGATTCTGTGATGGTAACTTTTAAATCATAGACAACTGGCTACTGAAACATTTCATTTTAAAGTCTAATGAAATTAAAGGATTTTCTTTTTCAACCACAGTTAAATTTAAGTAATTTTTCTTTTGGATATTTTTCACATCTTAACAAGAACGTTAGGTGTGGTATTGAGGCTCTTAAAAATATTTTTGCTTGTTAGTAAGTTGCTTAATCACAGATTTGATAAAGGACTGTTCCATTTGGACACAACAGTATCTTTTATAATGAGAATGGTTAAACAGAGTTGTGTGATTGTGAAATCTGCGTCTTTTCAGGTTTTCAGGGGTTTACTGTAGTAACAGTGGGACAGTTAATCTGATTTCGTTGTACTTTGAGCCAGAATTTGGACTACATGACTACCCTCAACATATTCCTTAAAACCTAAGTTTTTCTACTGTTGTAACATCAGTTAGTCACCTTCACTGATAAATATTGGGCATCCTTATTTGCATTGTTATTTACATATAGGAGAAAATTAAGAATCTTTTAATAGGTTCTCAGTGTCAGATTCCTCTACTACCCCTTTTTTTTTTCAAGCAGTGTTTTTAATTGCTAGACAGAAGATGTAGTTACTGTAAGGTAAAAGATGTTACCCTAACTCATATCCTCTTCTTTTGGATTTCTTTTGGACAGACTTTCTTCTATTTTGGCAAATAAGTATCTATAACTATATCTTGTTGGTTGAACTTTGCCAAAGAAAAATTAAAATCAAAGTCTGAGATGACTCATTTTCTGTTGCTAAAACTATCTATAAGTATTTATAAGTGTTAAAAAACAGTGAAAACTTTAAAGCCAAACGCAATTTTCTAATGAGATTATCTCCCCTATCTCCCTTTTGTGTGAGAATTATATCAGTGTGTTGGTTTAACCATTACTGTAATTTGTTCATATCAGAACTGTCCTAGATTCTGGACTCCTGGGAGTTGTACTAGCCTGTGTATGAATATCTTTTACTGTTTCTGAAGAGCTGCCAGACATGTCATCACTGTTAATTTTGACATCTCTAGGTATCTCTTATTTCACAGTTTTCCTTTCCTAATACTTTTTGATAGATGGATCATAGCTACTGCCTAGGAACGTCTGCCACTGGGAGGGATAGAAAAACCCAAACAAACAGAGGCCCCCCCAACTGTTGTAGTTGCAGGTTGAGAAAATTCCAACACTTTGGATGTTCATTTATATGAATCCATTGCAATGGATTTCAGAAAGAGCTTTATCAGGGAGTACTCTTTGACTTTGTGGAGTGAAATTAAAGATCACTGATAGTCTAGACTAGTGGATTCCAAGGCATGTTGTCAAGGCTTTTCTCTCTCAGTGTTTTTAACAGTGAGATTTTAAGTGGAAGTTACATGATTTTAAGCTGAAATTTAAAGTGCGAAGAGTAAGTGTAGTTTTTCTTCCCTGTTTCAAAGACTGTTGGTAAACAAGCAATGAATAACATCTAATATTCTCAGATTTGTCATGCTATGGTACTGTGTTTAAAAGCCTACTGAAAGAGTCAGTTCTTCAGGCTCCTGATACTGCCATTATACAGGGCAAGAAAATAAAGTTGGGATAAGAGAAATGTGCATATGAAAATTAATTAAATGTGTTGCAAGGTAAATCTAAAATATTTCAAGTATTTAAAATTTTTATTCAAGTGTGATCCACGTGCCATGACACTGTTGTACTATGATTTGTTAATCTGTATGCAGGAAATGCTGTTGTGAAATCTTGGGATGAATTATATTTTCACTCGTGCATATCTCTGTGATGGTAGATGTAATCCTCTTGTACTGTTCTCTTTCAGGAAGAATTATTAATGTTGTGGTAGATTTAGGAGATGTTTTTTCTACTCTTGCATATTAAAACAGTGCTTTTAAATAAAGTTACTGATTTTCTTTTTGAATGCAGAATGTTTGGATATTACCGAGAATTGAGAAACCTTATTTGTACTAATAAGTGTCTGTGAAGTTTCAGATAGTAGTCTAATAAAAATCGTGGGTGAATAAGGAAGTAGAAATAATTTTAGCATTCATGCAGTGATAAAGTTCGTTCAAAACCATATAATGCTGTCAGCTGCTTTCTGTGACCTTTCAAATTAAGCTGTATCTGCAGAATATCTCAAGTTAGTAGTTAAAACTCCTGTATCACTGTAAGGCAGTTTAATGCCATGGTTACTTTACATTTCTTCTTACAATCCCTGGGAACGTAAGATTTAAAAATCTGCTGTAGTTTTTTCACCGGCTTTATTTGGGATCTTCAGCTAGGACTTTGCTTTTGTGCAAGCAATGTAGGTGGAAATTTTCAGTGTTATGTCATCAGTGTATTTTTAGGATCATATTTTGCTTCTTTCGGTCGATGTTGGGCACTGCTGAACTACTGAAAATTGGATAGGCTAAAGCAGACAACACTATGCTAAACAGTATTGTACTGTGTAATAAGCAAATGTCTCACCCTGCGTAGCTGTAATCTATTCAAACACAGTGGCAAAGTAACTTTGACTCTATACTCTTTCATGTGGTATGAACTGATAGTATATTTAAGGGAATACACATGCTGTTTCTATTTCTTCTTATAGTTAAAATAGAGATTTTCAAATTTTGGAAGATGCTACATTAGAGAAAGTAAAAATGTGTTTTGTTTTTTTCTTGGAGATTCTCAAATAAATTGAGGCAAGTGTGGTGTATTTTCATGCATGTATATCTGTTTTAAAGTGTAATTTATGGTAAATGTAATGTCTTAATTTTTCCCCACAGGGATCTTAAGAACAACCTTATTAGTACTATAGATCCAGGAGCTTTTCTGGGGCTTTCATCTCTGAAAAGACTGTAAGTAGTATATCTAACTAGTCAGTTTAAACAAAACAAATGAAAAAACCCTCAGAGAGAGTAAGTGTTCGGTTCTGGAAACTTAGACAGCAAAGCTATTATATATTAAAAATTGAATATATATATGCTGTCTAAATTTATACACACACTCATACACACATATAAAACAAAGGCTGCTTTCAGTTTTATGACTGGAGAACATCCGCTGCTTGTGGCTTGGCAGTCGCACTTGCTCTCACTGACTGTCTCTTGTATTATTCCTTTCTTCCTGTATTTCAGTGGCTTGAAACATCACTGGGTGAATGTTTATTCAGAGCTTTGATGCCATCAAGTCTTGTTTTGTTAAATGCTAAACTCCTTATGATTTTTTTTTTCCCATAGGTCATAGTGGAACATAGAGTTCCTTGCTATTAACTGGTGAAGTTACTGCACTGTTAATGCTGCTTTATTGAAGGTTATGCCAAAATTCCCATTAACACATTTTTTGGGGATTTATGTGTTGGCTGTAAAAGTTCTGTACCAGATGAAAACAGAGGAACAAGATTTCAGCATGTTGACTTTTCTTTTTTCCTTTTTCTTTTTTTTTTTTTTTTAACACTCCAGATTTTTGGAATGTCTATGACAACTCTTAAGTCTTGGTGATTTTGCCACTACCTCCCTCCCACCCCTGCTTTTCTTAATTTTTTTATGGTATATATGTTCATTTGTCACTGATCAGATGATCTGGTTCACTTAAAAGGAAAGTATGCTGGTAATTGCACTTTTGAATACCTTAAAAATAAAATTGAAGGACCAGTTCTAGATCATTACTGCTTGCAAGCTGAATTTTTATTCCTTTAAAAATGTTTGGCAATTTGATTTAAGACCTATATTGAAAAATATATAACATTTAAATATTTATCTAGGTATAAATATAGAAGTGGTCTTATTTATCTATAATAAATGCACTAGTATAGGTCTCTGACATTAAAAAATTAAGTGATGTGGCACATGGGATGAATATGCTGTATGAATATGCAAGTTTACTTGGTAGAGAGGTAAGCCTATCCTTTTCTAAGGGAATTTCCTGGTAAGGCTAGGCTCACTGAACTGTATGTGGGCAAACTATAATTACTTAAGAATTGGATTAAGGAAGTCTGTATGCATGTGTATACAGCCAGATAGCAGCACCTTGTGGGTTTTGCTGAAAAACACCAAATATATATGTGGTGCAATCTGTTACTCGTAAATCTTAGTTCATATACTTCTGTTAGCAGACTGTAGGTAATTTGAAAATAAACCAGTTTATTCTAATTTTTCCTTTTTCCTCTTTATAGAGACTTAACTAATAACAGAATAGGCTGCCTGAATGCAGATATATTTAGAGGACTTGTAAACCTTGTTAGATTGTAAGTATAATTTGTTTTATATAAATACACCCAAGCTTTAGTATGTATTTTATGTATATATTTTATGTAAGTTAACATTCTTTGTTTCAAGGGGAGTAATGTGTTTAAGTGTGGGTTGAAAGACAGGCAGCTTTGTTACTCAGTAGCCAGCTTAAAGGGAAGTGGGACCAACCCAAACCATGCTATTTGGTGCTCTGTTGGCCTTGGCAACAGTTTTCCAGTTTCTTAGAAGGTATAGCAGAGGAGGTGGAACTGACTTAGCAGATTGTACAAAATATTTTCCTTAGAAAAATATTTCAGGGTTATAGAATCTTTTAATATTTGTGTCTTCTAACATGGCATCGATGTGGACATATTTTGCTGGCTTTCTTGCATGTTTTATAGTTCATGTACTTTAAGAGGATAACATGTATGATTATGAAATGTTTCCTTGCCCTGGTTTTTGGCTCCTTTCACACAGTACTGTCACACATATATATATATATAGAGAGAGAGAGAAATTGGAATGTATAATATTTTTAAAAAATATTCTGATAGATCAAACATGCTTCTTACCACATGTTAATAGGAACAGATCAGTTCACTGTGAACAGAGAAGGTTTCAAACTTCTTGAAAGCTGGGCTCAACATGTGCTGATTGTTGCTTTAAATAAAAATAAAGTATTTGCATTCACTTTTTTCACCATCTTAAAATTCTTAAGCTAAAACAGAAGTACTGGGGAACTGTTTATTTTGGGATTTTTACTAAGCTGTTGACACCTATTATTCTTACAGTCTTGTGAACTATGTGAGATTGTCATAATAGTAACTGGTAGTTTTTAAAAATAGTGTTATCTTGAAAAGGGTGAGGATTTTTTATTTCATATGTCAGTTGTTTTAGCACAAGTTAAAATCATGATACTTTTATTTCTCAGGAATCTTTCTGGAAATCTGTTTTCTACAGTTACGCAGGGAACATTTGATCATCTTGGTTCACTGAAGTCTCTGTAAGTGCTTACTACATCCAACCTTGCATGATCCATTGAGGTCGTAACAAAAAAACATATACACTTGCTTTGTTTTGCATTTTTACTTTTAATTCTCCTAACTTTTTTTCTTATCTGAATAAGCACTTGGCAGGTGTATGTATGTACAGATATTTGGGTCTTTATACAACCCCCTTCAAAAGCTGCTCACTATTTGTTACATAGTTCTGAAAGAATGAAGCTCTCTCGGCATCTGGACTTCCAAAATTTTTATTCTATGTTTATAATTTATAGTAAGTAAATAGCATTTTATACCTTTATAACAAAGGGAACAAATACTTTTAAGGAAGATCTTAGTCTTTGAATAACCGTATAGTGTTGTTACATGTAACAATGGGTGCATCTCCACCTCATGTCATTTTGCTCTCTCTTAGAGTCATGAGTTGTAAGGAAGAAAGTAAATGAAGAAAATTCAGTGCTGATGATTAGCTTGCATTTCTTCCTGGTAGTCATGACAATTGGCTTACTGTACTGACTTTCTCAGAAGCTTTGATTTCTGGCTTTGACACTTGAGTTAATTTCTTGTTTATAAAAGCAACTGTTTCTTTTCCTCCTCCTGCTTCTTTTAATTGTTCATAAGTTGTTACTCCTGGTGTTTTAAATGTGTATGTAAAGATTACTGTCCAAGAACATCACAGATCTGACAGGAGAACCTGGATATAATCCTTGCCATTAAAAATGTGTGTATCCGGAGGAATTCCTGTGAACAAACACTAGATGAAGTTTCACAGGAATGTTGATTTTGGGTTTGAAGAGTTCTGCCTATGATGTTGTGTTACCCTCTAGACATTTGCAAATGAAAAAAGGTTTTCACTAGACATAAGAAACAGTGTAGACATAGCTGTATATTTTGGTACATTTTTAACTGTTTCTAAACAAATAAAATACTAATTTCTAAATAAATAAAATTAGTTAATATTAATATCTTTTAATTTAGCTGACTTCAACAGACATCTGTGGGGAGCTTTAGTATAACTTTTTGGTAGAAAGTACTAAATTAACAGAGAAGACTCTATGAATCAATTAAAAACCTTATGATTTTCATATAAAACAGACTAAAATTGTGTGAATAGTGGTTCTGGAAAGGGAAATGGGTGAGAAGATGTTTTTATATTTCTGTTGATTTACTGTTAAGGCATTTGATAAAATTAAGCAATGAAGTGTGTTCTTAAGTTATGATGATGGATATGCATGAACATCCTCCATAAAAGACATTTTTCCATGTGCTGGTATTAGATGTTCCTGATTTATTGAGAGAATTCCTTTTCTCAGGGAATATGTTCTTTTGTTCTCAGAACACAGAGGATTTGCAGAGGATTAGAGTATGTTCTAGTGGGTAGAGGCAGGCAACTCCAGTGTATTCTGGAGTTTCACTGCCTATTGTCTGTGTGTCCAGGACAGTGAAAGGCATTGCACAGCTGTTGATGTCAAGCTTTCAGACCTTGGAGTTTTGCAGTTTGTCACTGTAAATATCTATTTTTGGTTGCAGAGAATTTCAGACTGATTATCTTCTTTGTGATTGCAACATACTGTGGATGCATCAGTGGTTAAAGGAAAGAAATATAACTGTACGTGAGACAAAATGTGCCTATCCCAAGTCACTTCAGTCACAGGCGGTGACTGGTGTTAAGCAGGAGCTTCTGACCTGTGGTAAGCACTCCTGACAACTGACACTTGTTTTTAATGACTCCTTTTGAGAGGCTGAATTTTAGTTGTGACTAAGTGTTGCTTGCTTTTGTAAATAAGTAAATTGATGATGTTAGTCTGTAGAAGCAAAGGATGAGTAGCATTCTCTAGAGATAAATTCCTTTTTTCTGCTAATCTTTTTTTTTTCAGAGATCTTTACCTAAACTTCACAAGAGGAATTGGAAACTGATAATTTCTTTCCAGAGTCTAGCTCTCAGACGTTAGATGTGTGAATTATTCTAACCCCAATTTCCTGAAGTTAAAAAAATTTTGCATTACTTTCCTGCATGGTGATTCTGTTCTTGATTAGACTTCTCATAGAATCATAGAATCAGACAGGTTGGAAAGGACCTCTGAGATCATCAAGTCCAACCTTTGATCCACTACCATCACAGTTGCTAGACCGTGGCACCAAGCGCCACATCCAGCCTCATCTTAAAAACCTCCAGGGACGGTGAATCCACCGCTTCCCTGGGCAGCCCATTCCAATGGCTGATTACCCTCACTGTAAAGAATTTCTTTCTAATATCTAACCTAAACCTCCCCTGGCACAGCTTGAGGCCATGCCCTCTTGTCCTACTGCTGATTGCCTGGGAGAAGAGACCAACCCCTACCTGGCTACAACTACCTCTCAGGGTAGAGAGCGATGAGGTCTCCCCTGAGCCTTCTCCTCTCCAAGCTAAACAACCCCAGCTCCCTCAGCCTCTCCTCATAGGACTTGTGTTCGAGTCCCTTCACCATGACGAAACCATTATCAACTTACTTAACTTCCTTCTGTAAAAATTAAAAACTGTATGTATTTGTGATTTTTGAGTCTTAGTAGTGAGAAGTGAACAACAAAAATACGTAAATGTACACTTCCTTCAAATTTGCTTTTCACTCTTTTGGATGTGGGCTCTCAAAAGATCTTTTAAATATAATAAAGGAGTACACATTTTGAAAAAGAATATGATAATTTGTGTTTTTCAATATCTGATGCATTAAATGTTTATATAAATCTTGCAAGATGCAATTTACAAGGTTATATCAATAATTGACACTCTGTATATTTTTCTCCTCTTTTGAAAATTACTTCTATAACAGATTCTAACCATTAATTGTGGGCTTATTTCTTGAATTCTAGAACCACCGCTTGAATTACCATCTTTCTATATGACGCCGTCTCATCGTCAGGTTGTCTTTGAAGGAGATAGTCTACCCTTCCAGTGTATGGCTTCGTATATTGATCAAGACATGAAAGTCTTGTGGTATCAGGATGGGAAGATAGTGGAAACTGATGAGTCCCAGGGTATTTTTGTTGAAAAAAACATGATTCATAATTGCTCACTGATTGCAAGGTGAATCCATAGTGAGAAAACGTATTTCCCACTCCCTGTTTTCTGCTCTGATTTAGTGACTATTTCCATAACCAGTAAGGTCCCCTCATATCCTCACTGAGTCAACATACATAAACATCCCAAGTAGGGAAGTAGTCTGTAACTTCCCATATCTCCTGCTAACTATAAATTTTGACGAAGGAGGTCTAGAGATTTGACTAGTAAAGCCTACATCCTTAAAATAGAATTAGCTAGAGCAGGTTACCCAGGACTGTTGCAGTAGAGGTTTTAATTTTCTTCAAGTTTTTTGCAATGCAGTTCATGTAAAATATGTCTGTGGTAGGATACATTTGTTCTCTTAAAATATTAAAGTTATGAAAATGTTGAAAACAAGGCATTTAACTGAACCACTTTCAGATTCTTTACTCTTGACTTACTCAGCGTCTACGGAGTGGTTATATATCCTGTAGTTGTACTACTAAGTTAGTACTTCAATCTTTATAACAAATCATGCATTTCGGAATTTATTTTAATTTGACCTTTCTGGAACAACTGAAAGTTTTGTGTTGAAGAGCAATGATAACACATAAGGAATTTGGACTTCTCATTTCTTTCTGAAGTCAAGGGGCTTTTACCCATGGCTTTTCTTTTTCTTCCCTACCTTGGCAAAATTGAGAGCCTGAAGAATAGTAAATTATTCTCCATTAGTTACAGTACATTGAGTTGTAGATAGCTCTGGTTTTGTAAAATCACTCATGGTTGTATGTAATTTGTTTCTTCATTGTCTTTCTGTGCTTCATCTTTTGGTATATTGTAAATTTTATTGCAAGACTGAGTGTTATTTATTTGTTTTATCTTCCCAGTGCACTGACAATCTCAAACATTCAAGCTGGCTCCACGGGAAACTGGGGTTGCCATGTACAGACCAGACGTGGAAATAACACAAGGACAGTAGACATTGTGGTCTTAGAAAGTTCTGCACAGTACTGCCCTCCAGAGAGGGTTGTGAACAATAAAGGGGATTTCAGGTGAGTAACCTCCAGGTTTTTTTCAGAGGAAAGTCCATTTAATTTTATTTCTAAGATTTTATGCTTTAAAGGCACCTATGTGGATGTTCGCTTGTAAACGGTGTATAACAGATTAACTGTTTAAAAGTGTTATGTGCTGACAGAAGTGCGTGAAACTATACCATGAAATGTTAAACTTTCAGACAGTTAACATATCCTTGAAAGATATGGAAAGTAAGCTATTATATTTGAAATGTATAAATGACATTATTGGAATAGAATTAAACTCTTTTAGATTACCTGTAAGTTAGAGTTGGTTTACATACTGTCAGTGATTTCCACCAGGTTATAATTCTCTATTTAAAATTTTTCTGCTCACATACAACAGAATCACTGTATAAGAAATACACAATGTAGTTTGGGGTTTTTACCCCATTGTATTAAAGTAAGTAATATGAATGATGCTGCTTCCTTGTAATGATTGTTGGGACTGTAGTGGTAGCTCTGTTCCATTGTGTTGGATCTTGCAGAGTATTTTATCTTTTGTTCTTATCTCTTCACCTGTTTTCCCTTTTCTGATCTTTTTGCTGCTGGTTACTCTAACAACACATTACTCCTGGAGGTGCCAGCTGTAACAGATAGCTTCTGTATAGATTCTCTATATGTAAGGTAATTCCCTTTATAACTACTCTGTGTTATACCTCTTTGCAGTAGCTCCTACTGAGAACTAGTGTATGTAATAGCATTGTGTTCCCTACGGTGCATAGGGTTTCTTAATGTCGTAAAATCTGCTTATATCGCTCATTTCACTTTTCTTATGCTGCTTGGCTGTGTGGATCTTCTGCTTGGTCTTTTCTTTACACTTATAATCTTTTGTTCCTTTCCCTGTGTACATTAGAGTTCTGTGAAGTCGTCGTCTTTGTATACAGCCAATCTAAGACCATAAATCTTTTAGATTAAGGAATGAAAAGTAAGTTAAAGCATGTTGTTGGGATATAATTTGTGGAGGGAGGGAAGATAAGCTTTCAAGTGCAAAAGGCCTCCTCCAGTTGTAGCTAAAATTTAAGTAAAGTCCTGGCTGAAAGCATTAGTTTCAAGTTCGTCTTTTTTATGTTTGTTAGTTGGACAATTGAGAAGAAGGCTGTCTGAGTATGAGCAGCTATTAGTGAAGTGTTTAGATCACTTGCTGCACAGAGGAAATTTGGAACTACTGAAGAAATACACTTTCACACTGTAAGGAGTTATTTATATAAGAAACTTTGTGCATATCTTCTTTTTACACTGTGGTGGTTTCAACTGCAGGGATAAGCATTACATTAGAAAATGAGAACATCCCGCTTAAGGTAAAAGGCAAAGAAAGACAGATGCATGCTTTATTCATCAAAGAACACATCTATTTAAATCACTTATGCATTTTTTTTATGATACAAGTGTGAATTGTTCTTCTTTGATTTGCCATTAGAGGTGAAAACAGATGGTAAAGGCTTTTTTCAAAGTGTTTTCCATTAAATTAACCTGTGCTGTTCAGTGACTGTTCAGTGGAATAAGATTTACCCCCTCTGGAATTCAGTAGAAAGAAATAAGGTTTTGGGAAATGTTCAGCTTATCAAAAAGTTCACAATATCTGGGTTTACTATAACAGACTTCCACTCTTAGCTTAGGTAGAGTAATAATAAAGAGTACTTTTTCACCTTTGAGAGCATATGGAAATAAGGCTTTGACTAGTGAGAAATGGTTCAGAGCAGATGGCTGTAAATGATCCTAGGTGAATTTGATTTTATAGGGGTTTTTTTAAGTTGGAACTGGTTAGTCATTTTAGCTTGGAAGGTGTTTCAAAACTGGCATCTAGACTTTTATCCCTGCAGAGATGGGATAGAAAAGTAGCAAAAGATGTTTGTCTTCAGTGTCTTTGGCTCAGTAATAGTTTAGCATAGTTTATAAAGGTTAGGCAAAAACTCCATCATAGAATCTATTTGCTTTAATTTAAATATTCTTTTAAATTGTACTCAGATAATATCCCTGAATGTCTTACAATCAATGATTAAATTGAAAATGCAGTTTGTATGTTAAGATGCTTCCACTTCAGTAAATCCTTTAAGTGTTGTGTTTAACATAATTTTATGCTGGTAGTTAATAGAATTCTTTCTTAAATATAAGAATTAACTTTTTGAGAGCTGTTACTCCCTGGGCGTAATATATTTTAAAATTGTAATTATCATGCTAAATTTAGAGAATTACTAAGATGTAATAATTAAAAAATACTGGACTATCTGTAAGCTAATTAAATTATGATATAAAAGCTCATTGTAGCTGACAGTTATTGTTCATTTTAAGAAATGAATGCTTTCAAAACAGAATTAATATATATGAAGGAAAGAATTCTTTTATAATCTCATGGACTGGCTTTTTTTTTTTTCCCCCTGAAATGAAATTACAGTACTTAAATATAAATGAGCCATCTTTTCCTCCACAGCTGTCTACGCTTATGTATATGTGATAAATTTTGAGCACCTAATTATAAAGAGTAATGAATTAAGAGTGTTAATTCAGTCCACATTTGCACTTCTGCTAACAGTTAGGTAAACTGTGAAAGATATTCAAGATTAGACTCACAATTAAGAATACAGACTTACATAGTGTTTGTTTGGATGGTGAGAATTTCATGTCATTATTCACCCTTTGAGCCCTGCTGGAGGGATGTCCTCTCCAGCTCCATCAAAAGAGAATGCCTCCACAGCTGATCTCATACAGGTATTGGGAAGAAACAGTTCATGATTGAGAATCGTACAGCTTAATATTCATTTAGCAAAAATAGGGAATAAGGAGAGCGTAGTTGAAGCTGGAATCAGTTCCCCTATGTCATTTATCACTGGTTACAAAGAAACTTATACCCATAGAAGGGGTATCGTGAATGAGAGAGGGAAGAGGATAAGGGACACCGTTCCTCACAAGCATTTCTTTTCATGACACTGTGCATTTATATTGGTATTGTGTATGAGAGATTATGGCAGAAAGCTGTGAGGTTTTAAATTGCCCACCTTCTATGTCTGGTTTAATAGAAAGCTTTCTAATTCATTATACAAATAATACATTAGTTTCAACAGTGTCTGTAGATATCTAAATTCTGATGGGGTTCCTCATGGTTCTTCTTCAGCTCTGCTCTTTTGAACAACTTATTTATAAATGACTTGGACACAGGACTGGAAGGGATACTGGAAGGGTTTGGACATAATGGAAAAACTGGGGGGAGCTGTTGACTCCCTTGAAGGCAGGGAGGACCTGCAGAGAGATCTCAGTAAATTAGGGATAGGACTGAGCAATCACCAACCATAAGAAGTTCAACAAGGGAAAGTGCTGGATTCTGCACCTGGGAAGGGGCAACCCCAGATGTTTGGACAGACTGGGGAATAAGAGGCTGGAAAGCAGTGCCACAGAAACGGACCTGGGGGTCTGGGTTGATGTCAAGTTAAATATGAGTCAGCAGTGCCCTGGCAGCCAGGAGGGCCAACTGTGTCCTGGGGGGCATCAGGC
>VYXB01002363.1:35439-79541 GCA_013397135.1 Pachyramphus minor | reverse complement strand
TTCAAGAAGCATTTGGATGATACTCTCAGGCACATGGTGTGACTCTTGGGATGGTCCTGTGCAGGGCCAGGAGTTGGATGCAATGATCCTTGTGGGTCCCTTCCAACTCGGCATATTCTGTGATTCTGTGAAATTTGTTCTTTAAACGTAGCACAGACTATAAGACTGTCTGGCATTGCTTGTATTCTTTTGAGAAGGTCATGGCAAAAGATGATGAAATGCCATGTAGGAAGAGGAACACAAAGGAAACTTAGCAGGAATAAAAGGACAATAACAAAAGCAAAAGAGGGGGGTAATAAAAGCAGGAAAGTGGAGATAAAAACAGGGAGAAAAGGCAAATAAGTAATCTTTTAATAATCTAATAGCTTTTTGAAGTAGTGTTAAACACTCAAACTCTCACTTTTTTCTGTTTAATGGCTACAGAAATTCCACAAGTTATATATTTAGCTTAGAAGTCAAACTTGTTTAAGAAAATAGTAATTAAAGCTCTCCTGAAAACCTCGTTTTTTCGTTTGAGTCCTAATCTGAGTAAATAACCAGAGAGAAACTATTTCCTCTTTTTTCTGATTCTGTACCACTAGATGTGAATAGTGAGAAAAGGAACAGCATGTGCCATTTTTCAGTGAAAATATTTGTCTTGGAGGTTCTGTCATAAACATCTGTCAGGACCACAAACGTAAAATTATCCTAAGGCCATGTGGCACTCAGTCTGTAAGGCAACATATTCAGTCAAAACTGAGCCGACCACACTTAAACTCAAAATGCTTTGGAAAAATACAGCTTTTAGAAAGCTGTCTGTAAAGACAGAGACAAATACCCCTTTCAAATTGACATCTTTGATGTGGAAATGTAATATAAAAATTTCAGCATTGATAAATGGTTTTGGAAATTATGTTTTGGCACTCCAGTGGCATGTTTCTGGAAACCTGACTCTGCATTCTGGAAGTGGAGGTTTGGGTGTATTATGCAAGGTATTTGTGGGCCTGCATGTCTTCTAACAGCTGTGCCAGCTGATTTATTACTTGTCCTCGTCTGCCTGTGTTCTTTTTGGCTTCATTCACTGAAGGCTTATTATGGATACATAAGAATTGGGAACATAGAAGTATTTCATCTCTGTACTTGTTTTTCCAGTCTGTGTTGCATCAGAATTTATTTCTGTGTTGAATCAGTCCCTACTGAATTCCAGAGATTTGGATAAGTTTACATATATTGTATCCCCCTATCCCTCCTTCCTTCCCCTGCAGCACATCCATAACTCCCTCTCTCCATGATCAGAGTTGGCCAGACATGATCCAGTGTACAGTTTTTGTTAATTTGCTAGAATGCATGAAATGTTGCACTACAGTTAGTACTGGGATTGTGGCAATTCACAACAAGGCTGTTGTTATTTTTACTAAGGAAGATTTTTGTCCTTTCTGCTGCCTTTTCTTCTTCATGAGCAAAAAGATGGTAAAAAACTTATGTTGCCATTACAGAATCTGTACCTGTTCTTTTAATTAATTTCCATTCTCTAAAATATCTCTGTATAATCCCAGGCATTTAAAATATGTCCTAATTATTCTTAAATTTTTCTTTTTTCTTTTAAATACCTCCATTGCCACCAAAACTGGTATAAATTTTCCTTTCTAACAGTGACACTTCTGTTAACTGCTTGAAGTGGCTGCTGAGGCTGTGAATGTAAAGGAATGTGTATTTGCTAGGCTGGATGAAGCTCTGCTACCATACCCAAATAATCTGCTGTCTCTTCTAGTATTCAAATACTCTACTGATGGTCATAGTAACCAGTCTCTGTGTCCTAAGAAAATTGTATTACTACAATATAAAGAAGTTACCTGTAATGCCAAAGCTGTGATAAAATTTAATTAAAGTCCCTATTTTCTAGTTTAGTTTGTTGTATTTATCATCTAGTCTTTTGCGTTAGATTTCTCACTGACTTTAAATTCTTTTATGGTTGTTGCAATGACCTGTGCGACATAGGGATGCCACCAGCAGGCATCTTTTTGTTGCTTGTTTCCCAAAACTAAGTAATGGTCAAAATGGCCTGAAGTAAGAGTCTTTCTTACATTACTGGACATGCTAAAATTGTTCTGTTGTAACTGATTAAGTAGGAATTTGAGATAGAGAAGACTTTCAATATACTTCAAACGGTTAATCTCTTCTATTATTTAATATAAGTGAGAAGTGTAGCCTTTTGCCTCTGTCCATCTCTGGAGTTAATTCTCTTCTTGGAGGAAGAACTGTGATTAATCCTAGCATCTGCAGTAAGAGGAGTTACTTAACTGTTGAATATGGAGTGAAAATGGTCCTGACCTCTTCAGTTTGTCTGTTTTGGCAATATTATTTAAATTTTTAATTTCCTGGAAATGGAACACCCTTGAAGGTGTTTACTTCATCCTCCTGCAAAAATAAAATTTTTTTTTTAGAAGATAGGTATATTGTGAGCATTTCTTAATTTGACCCATAGCAGTGAATATATGCTAACATTTACTAACAGGCAGTCCAGATATAAAAGCAATCTTTGAATCACAGTGTAATCCACCGACATTTTTTGTTTGCCCAGTTCAATTTTTGAATGCATATGCTTGGGACAAGGCCCTTTGAAATACTTAAAACTGAGAAAAAGTGTTAGTTCGTAGGGCTGTTCAAAGAGCTTGACTTATTTATGGTACAGAAAACTGGGGATGATCAAATGAAGCTCTGTTGCTCTCAGTTTTAGTTAAATCTTATATGTTGGGTTGTTGGATTTGAGATACTTAGCATTCTGCAATTTAGATATGTATCCTTTTTACTTTTAAAATTTAAGAAATTTAAGTATTTGTGTTCTGAATGATAATGGCTGTGCATATATGAACAGGAGAGAGGGCCAGAATCAGGGCATTCTTTGCCACTGTCTTCCTCTCTTCTCACCACTGAAGCTTAATTCAGGCATGATTTCTTTCTATTCTTAGTTTTCCTTGAATCAGTTCTACTCTCGTGAGTGATCAGTGCATTAAAGCTGTATTGCAATCTAATTTTTGTATTTATTCTTTATTTCTTTTGTATCTGTGTATGTGTTTATACCGATAAAATTCATAGTAAAATTAGAGGAGAAAGTGGAAGTTATTATGTTAGAAGTTTTCTCAAGAAGTGCTTAGTTTCATATAACTTGAGTGAAAGGAATTATTTTCTACTTTCTTAACATTTTTAACACCTTTTTTTCCCATTAAGTTGTTTGGTATTTTGTTTGTTTGCAGGAGTGGTCAAAGCAGTTGTACTGCTGCTTCAGCTGTTTCTTAAGTACTGTAAATATAGTCTTCTGTTCATACCTGCAGTTTGGTACTGATATGAATGCAGTTATTTGAAAGTTACTTTAATACATGTGAACAGGACAAGTGGAAAACTAGTATTCAGCTTGTTTTATAGTGTTAATAGGGATTTTTTTTTCATGAAGTAGGTAAGGGTTTTTATAAAAAAAAAGTAGACTTTTTTATTATTTTATAAGCACCTTCTTCCCTCCACCTGAAACCTCAGGAAAGAATTTTTAAAAAGCGTGCTAGCACTAGAACTCATTTTGTTAATAGACACAAATATGAACAACTTGAAAGTACTGAAGACGAGCCAAGGTGGCCTTTTAAATAGTTTAGAGCTGCTTAGTTTTGAGTGTCTCTTTATTTCATGTTGTAGTGCTTAATCCTTTTATTTACTCGTCATGTAAATTTGTCTAAATGTGGGGATTTTTTTCCTTTTGACTCCCCAGGTGGCCCAGAACATTGGCAGGCATCACAGCATACCTGCTGTGTACACGTTATTCTGCTGGCAGTGGGATATATCCTGGCAACTCACAAGATGAGAGAAGAGCCTGGCGCAGATGCGACAGGGGAGGGTACTGGGCAGACGAGGACTACTCCAGGTGCCAGTATGCAAATGATGTGACTCGAGTTCTTTATATGTTCAATCAGGTAATTTGTGCATTTCTTTAAAATCAAATGATGAAAATCAAGTTAATGAAAATAAAACCTCAAAGGACTCTTCATCTTTTTTAATCTGGTAATACTGGTGGTGTAGATGAGTTATGATGAACGCATACCTCTGAGTACTGTAGTGGAACTTGTAAGTTTAGGTTAAAGCTAGATTTGGTATCTCTTTTCAGTGCCCTCAGATTGAAAGTGTAAGGGAAATTTTATTCTTTGTACTCATGTAAAGCATAAGAGAATGGTGCTTGTTGTGATTATTTTTGTCAACTGAATGGTCTGTCCTGCCCACATGCTATAAAGCAGCAAGGCAGGCTCAAGCTGTAATGGAGAACAGCTCTTATCGTTATACTTATAGAGTAGTCAAATTCTGCTCTGCTGCTGTTGCTGTAAACCTCTGTGACCAATGAGAGCTAACTAGTGAAAACAGTGAGTATTAAATAGGCTCCTTTAGTCTTGTTGCAATTACCAGGATATGAGAGTATTGTAGAATTTAAATTTAGCTATGAAACAAATTTTTTGAGCTCCAGGCTCTATTTGAGGCTTATCTAGTTAGTGCACACTTTCAGAAGCACTGTTCTGCAGTGATGTACCCAACCTTGTATGTGTAGGTGTTGTGCTGTAAATTACTCCATAAAGCTTTGAACCTCTGGTTTAAGCTTGTTTTCCAGTCCAGTGTGTGCTGTCAGATCACTAGTATCAATGCAACTGGTGAAACTATGGAGATGACATTTTCTTCAGTGTGGTGTTTTGGAGTTTATATGGTGTTTGGTTTTTTGTTTGTTTTTAATACAGCTTGGTCACTTGAGTTAATGATGTTGGTAGCACCACCCATGTTTAACATGGGACCGTGGTGGTTGGCTGACCCCAGGGTAGGATTTCTGTGTGTTGAGTGGGTTTGGAGTGTTTCAGTTTGTGAGATGACATTTTTAGAGTAAACTTCACACTGCGTATCTGAAGCACCACGGCCCCTAACAGACACAACTGGGATTTAAACTGGTATTTTCCCTTTTGGATGTCTTACATTTATGCACATAGTGAAGTCTTGATATCTGCTTGCTTGGGCTAAATCCAGTTTGAGGCAAAAGCATTGAACTGCATTTTGTGTAGATGTGTTGTTGCTGACTTGCTTCCTCTGTGTTCAGTTGCTTACTAATGCAGACATATTTTTTTATAGCTCTGGTTCCCTGAGAACCCATGAGCACTGGTGTAGGAAAGGTGGCGAGGGAGGGAAAGAAAGGTAATACCTCTTTTGGCCCAAGATAAACTTACAGGTTGACATAATTATTTTTGTTTTACTGCTTAAAACTGGTGAAAGATACTGCTTAAAACAGGTTAGCAGGTGAAAAATGATATTGGGAATCAGTTTGTCCTTTTGTGGGACACAGCAAGGTTGAGTGTTTGCTTATTTAGAGCTTTGATGTTGCTGGTTTGCTTTTTTCTCACCTGGGAATTCAAATTTTCCTGCAAGACCTATGACAGCTCAATGCTGCTCCTGCCTACGTACTGTAATCCAGCTGCTCAAGAGCCAGGATTACTTAAGCCTATTATAACTGTTTTTGGTTAGCCAACATTTATCTGGTTGTGGAATAATACTGCCAGTTTCATGGTAGGAAGTTTAAAATGTGAGGGTTAGATTGGTATCTTCAAAAAGCAAGAGTGTAATTTTCATGTGTGAAGCCGATAACCTCCTATTATCTGCTTAAAAATACACGTGCACAGGTATGGTACGCTGAAGTAGAGGTTTCAGATTTCTTTTTTTAAGAGAAGAAGTGGCATGTTTTGGCTTTAGAGTTGTTTTTACTCCTTAAAGCCACCTTCTTTTTACATATAGTAAGTCTGGAATTTTTAGCAGTATTCTGCACAAAAATTTATTGTCTCTGAGACTAATAATAAATGTAATCATAAGCATCTTTAGAGCCTCTGAACAAAAAGGTAATTGAGCTGTTTTGAACATTAGAATTTTGCTGAGCATTTTAAATCGAATAGGGGTCTAAGTTTAAAATGGAATGATACCCTTGTAACATTTGTATAAGAACATGTATATTTCACTGTTCTTGTTTGTGTGTTGAACAGGTATGGTTTTAGGTGAAAAGTAATTGATGATTAAAGAAAAAATTCAAAGAAATTGTACAGAATATCTGAATTTGAAAGTTGACTTTGTTCAGCATGTGTTATGACTTTGAACTTTATTTGCACTTTAAATGCATGACTTCTAGCATATTGGCAAAAATTATCTTCTATTGGTTGCATTCAAATCTATGTGCAAGTGCTAAGACCAGCAGGGACAAAGACAGAGTTGTGCTTATGTAGCACATTGCAAATTCAGTAGGGCAGACTAGATATCTGTACACCAAAAACCAGAGAGACAGAACCTCTCTAGTTTGGATTATCGTGGATAAACAGCATCTGAACATGAGCTGATAACATTTGCACAGCTTTCCACTGCACTATATAAAATTTCCCATTTTCAGTCCCTGCTAGCTCAGGCATGTTGATGTTGTGTATTATTTAGTGACGAATTTTCCAGCATGTGGCTTACTTCAGAAATAAAATCATGAGCTTTGTCGTAGGAGATCTGTCTTGGTTTTTATGTGTGTATTCCATTCCAAACATTTCTATAATTACAGAATTGAGAGTGAATGCTGCAGCAGTGGTGTTTGAATTTGTTTTAGCTTCTCCTGCTATAAAATGCAATATTTTAGGAGCTTTCTATTGTCATGCCTAGACTTTGTTGAAAATTAAAATAAGCATTTGACAGTAGTATTTTGGGGTTTTTTTCTCCTTTTTTGGTGCAATACCTCTCTCCCTTCTAGGACAACAGCACAAACCCCAGTTTCTGGCTGCAGGTACAAATCTGCAGGTTCTCTGCCGTGTAGGAAATGTTTTGCTTAAAATCCTGAGGTGGTAATCCTTGGCTACTTAAAACACTGTGATCCCTGTGGATCTCGTCTTTGAGAGAATGCTTCTTTATTAATTGGTGAAGTGTTGTCTCTACTTTGTACTTTTCTGTTCAAAATGTTCATGTTTTGTTCTCTATGTAGATGCCTCTCAACCTTACTAATGCAGTGGCAACAGCAAGACAGCTCTTGGCTTACACTGTTGAAGCAGCAAATTTTTCTGATAAGATGGATGTTATTTTTGTGGCTGAAATGATAGAGAAATTTGGAAGATTTGCTGAAAAATATAAAGAGGTAACTGGATAATTTGCCATCACTTTAAAGATAATTATAGTGTTTGACCTTAAGAGTTCTGAGCAGTGAAACCTTCCCAACACTAGATGCAGGCACTGAGTCAGTGGATTATCAGATTCTATTGCATGTTTTTGTTTGTTTAGTAGGTCCCTGAAGTTGCTGACCCATGGTCACAGACTTTGCATTCGCGCTGAGATGATCCAGCATTCACTGGACCTGTAATGTGAGTAACACCTCTGGTCAGCATTGGAGCAGGGAGATAGGTACAGTAAGTCTGTTTTTATTTAATATGGAGTGGGTCACACAGGTTTTCATTGGTATGCTCTTATTTAAAAATACAAATAATGAAAGCCTCAGAGATCCTCTCAATAATGAATAAAACAAGACTTATCTTCTCCCCTTCCACCATGGTAGGCTGTCTTTATTCAATATTGAGCTTCATCTCTAAGGTTTTCAGTATTCTATCTTGCAGGATATAAGATAAGACATTAAAATCTTAGAGAATGCTCATTGTTGGGGAGAAAAATGCAAGTAGTGGAATAGTCCCACCAATGGGTAGGAACTCTCTGTTTCACTGCTGAACAGAGGTTTTATTGATCTCACTGTACAGTGCATGTTGGGAAGTTGGAGACTACAATATCTCAATTTTAAACTTGTGCAAAAAATAAAAGGCAAATTTTACCCATTCACCCCTCAGCAAACCATAAATGCTGGTTCTACATCCTTTGCAGAACTCCTTGGAGAATTTTCAGGCTAAATCTGCTTTTTGGAATCAGAGATTGGATTTTTTTTGCGTATTTTGGAATTACACAGACAGTTCATTAAATGGGTTTTTAACCTAGTCTAAAATAGAAACGTTTTAGATTACTGCATGGTTTACTACATTATAAGGATGTTTGTTTCTCAACTGTGATTTATTGTCTGTGGAGTGCCATAATCTGGCATTACTCTACCATGTTTGAAAGTAATAGATAATAATAATGGCCAGACTTCGCGAACGAAGAACTGTGGAAGGTCTTTGTACGCCTTCCAGCCTGCGCATTGGATTTATTTTAGGTGGGACACAGTGCGCGCAGAACTGAGCCCACCCTTTAATCCTAAGGTTCATCTGCCGGGGCCAAGCGAGCTTGGACAGTGGCAGCGAGGTCCTCAGGACGTAGGTGGATTGCCTTACAGGGCTGACGGGCTCCACCTGCCCGGGGAGTTTCCCCGACCGGGAATCGAACCCGGGCCTCGGCAGTTACAGTGCCGTGTCCTTAACCACTAGACCACCAGGGGCTCCCGAAGGTAATAGATAATATGAAAAAAAAAAAAAAAAAAAAAAAGGTTAAATTCATAGGTAGTTTTGGTCTTAGTGTTTCTTTTTATCTCAATCGGTTTGATTTGAAGCCAACCTTTGATTTGCTGGTATATTCAAGGAACATGAAACTGCACTGATGTAATAATTTTAGTAGCTATTAATGAGACCAATTTCTTATGAGGGTATTACTCCACAAACTTGTTCTTGACACTGTTATTCATATCTGTTTACTTACACCATCTTATTGTTAGTTCCTTAGTTCGTGTTACAGTGGCTATTCTGATAAGCAGGAGAAAGAATAGTGTGTAATATATTTTAAAAGTATGAAACAACTTGAGTTCCTCAAGTTCAGGACCCTTATACTGATAATTTATTGTAAAATCACCATTTGTTGATGTGTAAAACTTGCTATCTCTTTTCAAGTAGTAATAAGTTATAATAAGGATCTTAAATTAATTTAACTTTGATTTATTCTTGGGAATATAATGAAAACAGCTGCAGCCTACAGATTTTACTTGAGGCTCTATGTTAGTTGTTGAGAATTTTTACTGATTATAATTTCTATCTCTCAGAGAGACAATTCTAAAAGTAGTATATATTTTTATATTCCAATTCTGGGCTTTATTTTTAAAGATTTAAAAAAAAATAACAAAACCCCAAAAACCCCCAAACTACTGTGTTCTCTCCTTATTAGTAATACTCTCCTTATTAGTAATACTCTGAAAGGAAATTGGAAAGCCTGGATGGTAAAGGATATATCTTCCTTACCCTACCCTGTCTCTCTTCAAGCAGAAAATTCCAGTCCCTATGTTTAGCCACTGTGAATTATGTTTCAATCAATTTAACTAGAAAATACACTCACCTTTGCTTTTTGGTCCAGTATTTGTCACTGCTTCTTAAATGTTTTGAAAATCCAGTGTAGGTCAATGTAGGTGCTCATTAATTTTGGCAGAGTGGTGGCCTAAATAAATGAGTTCCCTTTATAGTTTGTGTTTGCTTGTCATGCAGAAGGCAGGGTGAGGGCTGTGAACATAAATTTAAAACTATGTAATTCATGGTTTGAAAGCAGCGCTGCTACTTAAAGATACGTGCTGTCTGTCTCATATATACCTGTGACCTAAAATAGGTCATGCAAAATCAAGGGCAAGCAAGAAAGCAATCAAAAAAAAACACGCTGAAAGGAAGTGAAACAGGAGGGTTGCATGCTAATTTTTGCCTGTATTACTCTTACTGTCTTCCATCAGAAATGCAAACTGTATTATTGTTAATTTATAGTTTATTTTAGGTTTTAAAGTTGATTGTAAATAGACCTTTCAAACAATTAGTACAGTCAAACATGGAGTATTCCTCTCTTTGCTTTTAATGAAGTATCTGTATTTATCATGGATTTTTTTCTAAGTAAAATATAAACAGATAAATTACATTGCCATAACATTTTTCTTCACTGGAGTCAAAGTATTTCAGTATCTCAAGATGACAAAAGGTGATTGAAATAGGAACAACCAGTTTCCTTTTGCTTTTTTGTGCTGACAAGTCACTTTGTATTTTCTGATAATGATCCTACTTCATGAACGCTTTCAAAGCTATAAGAGTCTCTTTTCTCTTCTGTGTTAGCTTGGTGACGTGATGGTGGACATAGCAAGTAACATTATGTTAGCTGATGAACGTGTTCTGTGGATGGCACAAAGGGAAGCCAAAGCTTGTACCAGAATTGTGCAGTGTTTACAGAAAATTGCGATGTATCGGCTTGCAAACGGAGCTCAAGTTTATTCTACTGTAAGTATAAATTTATTTATTTAGAAGACAGTTTGCCTGCTCTTGAGTTTGAATAGTTTTTTATTTTCCTTAATGTTGGCGTTTTCTGAAATATCTGCTATTCCTGTAGGGAGAAGAGCAATACTCTGAACAGATTTATCCCTGCCAGATAAGCAGGAAAGGTCTTCATGATGGGTTTTTTTGTGAAGGCAGAAAATTCCTTTATTTATTATCCTTTCTGTGGTGTGTGAAATTATTTCATGTTTGATTTTTGTCGTCACAGTATTCTCCAAATATTGCTCTTGAGGCCTATGTAATAAAGGCTGCTGGCTTCACTGGGATGACATGCACCGTATTTCAGAAAGTGGCTACATCAGACCGTACAGGACTCAGTGATTATGGGAGAAGAGATCCTGATGGAAATCTAGATAAACAATTAAGCTTTAAGTGCAACGTTTCAAATACACTGTCAAGTCTGGCATTAAAGGTTGGATACTCTTTGTTTCCCTACAGACTTTGTAATAACACCTTACGTATAAATAATTTGGAAAGCGAGTTTAAAATTAGTAATTATAATGCTAAATTAGCATTTCTATGTAATCCAGAATGACTGTGACAAGAATTAAAGGGACAAGAGATATTAGAGTTTGACTATAAAGTAGGTTTTAAAAAAAAAAAAATTTAAAATAAAGTTGTGTGGTTTTCTATTGAAGTAGGTGTGGTTTTCTATTGAAATAACTGAAAGGTATTGAAAATTCTTAAGTTGAAAGATCCTTTCAGACCTTTTCATAAGGATGGAAACTGAAACACTCCCTAGTTCATAATAATATGTCTTTATTTTGCTGTATTTTCACCTTCATTGCATATTAAACAGATATTACCAGTCTCCTTAAATATCCAAAATACTCTGCTCAGACTGATACTGTAATAAGCATGAAACAGAAAACTGACCTGAAAGGTTAATTTTGTGTTTGTATGTGCACATACACACACACACACACACACACATATATCTATATGTGGGTGTGTATAAAATGGAAAAACTTCCTCATATTCCATAAAAGTATTTCTTCAGTTACATTCTCCAACTTAGCAGTTTGCTTTTATGACTTAATTTGCTTGAATGTCACTGCAGGGTGTATATTAGAAATTATACTTATGTAATCGTATGAAATTATTTGCATGCTTTTTTACCCAAATATAATTTATATACAAGTTAAATGCTGTTTGTATACAGCATTTCTGTATACTCTGTTTTGAATAGTGCTAGTGCACAATTACAGCATTTGTCTGCATGCTTGTCTTGGTTGCTGCTTCTAGCTGCCAATAGTCGAATCTTGTAATACTGTACTGAAACCATCTTCAACTTTACTCTCTGAAAAGTAAGGCAGTTGCAGAATCTTAACTTTTTATTTCTTTTTAAATTTTTTTAAGACTTTGATAACTTGATTAAGCTATTTTATCCTGGCTTACTTGGAAACACTGTTGAGTAGGTTTGTCACAGTCTGCTAAATCTCTGACACTTTACAGTTAGAGGAGTTGCTAATTTAGTCTCTGTAAAGAGTTTCACTTTCTCTTTAGAAATTTAAAAATCTGTTTATTTCTAGAACACAATTATAGAGGCTTCTATCCAGTTGCCAGCTTCCCTTTTCACCCAAAAACAAAAAAGAGAAATCAGACCAGCAGATGAATCTGTCTACAAGCTTCAGCTTATTGCATTTCGCAATGGAAAGCTTTTTCCAGCAACAGGAAATTCAACGAATCTGGCTGATGATGGGAAACGTCGCACAGTTGTAACTCCAGTTATTCTCACCAAGATAGGTTTGTTTTTATTACTACTTTTTTATGACCTTTAAGAAACATTTTTGACTCCCTTGTTTTGTCTAATGTGTATCTAATAAAAGGTTTTAGCATCTAATGCCTTATATTTTGAGAAATTTATGTGCACCTACATTTCCTTTGTAACAGATGGTTTAAACCTGGCCAGTCACCATGTCCCCATAAATGTGACACTGCGGCGCATTGCACATGGAGCAGATGCTGTTGCAGCTCAGTGGGACTTCGATCTACTGAACGGACAAGGGGGATGGAAATCTGATGGTTGTCACATCCTTCTGTCTGATGAAAACATTACTACCATTCAGTGCTACTCCCTCAGCAACTACGCTGTCTTAATGGTATGACACTTAGAACTGCATTACTTTCTGGAACTTAAAAATACTTCACGATGCAATTCTGTTTGGGTTTTTCTTGTGTTTAAAAAGAACAAGCATTCCCACATTCCATTTCACATAAAACTAGACGTAATAAATGAATTTGTAGTTTTTGCTTGTGTTGATGTAAATGTTGAGGTAAGATGAGGCTTAAGTGGAAATCTGTCCAAGTGGAATAATTACTGAATATGCTAGACACAATTATTTTCATATGTGAAGTACTACATTATAGGAAGACATTTTAATGAGCTCCCTAATCAAATAGGCTTTTATGAACTCTGTTCTAGTAATGACAGGTTTTCTTCAACTTACCTTTTTCCCTTTTTTAAACTATCTTCTCTGTATTAGATTAAATTTGTTGACTTAATGTGTTGGCAGGACAGGGGTGTTTTCACAGGTATTTTTTTTCCTGTGATCCATAACCAGAGATAGCTATTTCATTGCAAATTAACTGTTCATTCACTAGTATGTGGGTCTATTACCAGAAGTCATCAATTGAAATAGAAAAAAAATCAAAACACTTAGTAACTATCAAAAATATCTTTGAAATATTGCTTAAAAAAAGTATCTGAACTTCAGTCTTAGCATATTGATAGCAGTAAAATGGTTAACCAGTTCTAAAATATGGTCATAGAAAAAGAAAAAGGAGCAAGACACTTCTTTATTGCTCTTCAGTTGTCAGGACTGACTTCTTTGTCTGCTCCCAGAGCTCTTAATTTCGGAATTTGGCCTAGGCAGTTTCCCTCTTACAGATGATGACTGGCATTCTGCTCATCAGTAATCACCACAGATACTAAATGATAAAATGTGATACATAAAAATGGTAGGCTGATAGGAAGCTGAATGAAACAGTAAGAGGTTTAGGAAATTTTTAAGTTCAAATTTCATACAGATTTTGTAGTAGTTAATGTGCTCTGTGTGGAATTACATATATATTTTTATGTAATTGTGTGGAAGAAGAGGATTCCTGTATGATGATCAGTGGATGAGAAGTTGCTATTTTTCAAAAATCTGCCTCTAAAGAGAATTAAATGGTAGAAAACCAAAAAGCTACACATAAATAAAATTGATTTACATGTTTTAAAAAATGCTCAAAGAGAGCAACTCTTCACTTTACCTCTGAAGGTACTGTTGTAAATTACTTTAAACTGTTACAATCCTATAGTTCCTATTTTTTTATCTTTTTAAAATATATAATCCTTTCCTAAAATATAACTGCATTCTTTAAAATGGAATTAAACTTCACTTGCATATGTAGAATGTATGGAAAGGGAGATTATGCTTTGAATTGGTCACATTTCTGTCGCCTGGAGGAACAAAAATCAAAAGGATGTTATGTAAAGACTATTTCTAAATTAATACATGGCAAGAGTGTATTAATATCTTGTTGTGAATTATAGTGAGAACTGTTGACAATCAGAAATCAGAAAAGTTAAGAGAAAAGGGCAGTTTTCTTCTCCTTCTACTGTTAGCTCTCATTGTATGCTTGGTTGAAACTGGTATTCCTTTAATATTTACTGTTTCCCAAAATGTAGAGAACGGAGAGGTAGGGGTAGGCAAAGGGGCACAGATAATAATACTTAGCTGATAGATGTTCTTTGCACACAGTTAATAGAGTGCAGAAGCTCTGGGTGCCTTAAGTGGCTGCTGAAAAAGGTTTTCATAGTGCCTATCTATGTATTAACCAAAAAGCTGTAATAACCATTTTCATTTGTAAACTCTCATCATGTTGTGAAAGTCTGGGTTCTGGTCCCAGGCTCATAGGAAGTTATTTTGGGCTCAGTTTTAGAAGTTTACTTTTTAATTCAGCAGTTGTCATTAGAATCAAATACATGAAGAGCAGTGGTAGGAGGAACCTGAACACAGTAGTCCATCATCCTGGCTGGATGGTGAATAACTTAACGAGAGTTATTTCACTCTGTTTTAGGCTACTTTGGTAGCCTAACATACATACGTACCATACATACATATGTGTGTAGAAAAAAGCAGACTGTAATGTATTGACCTGTCTCCATATGTTTCAGAACATCATGTAAAGTAAAAGAAACATCACTGAGTGCCTAGTTGTCTGATCTAGTGATTTAGACAGATATAGTTGTAAAACTTTGTAATTATTTGGAAATTATTTCTACTACTGTTTAATAATAGAAGATGTAAGCAGGATGTTCACCTGGAAACTCATTATTATAGGCTTGCAGCAAAGTTAAAAAACCAGCAATGGTGATTGAGAAGAAACAAGAGTTCTGCTAGTTGAGTATAAACCCCCTAGTGTTCTTCATGTCATCTCAACTATTATTTTACTGTAATTCTTTTTTAATGAACTTAGAATCAGTTTAGCTCAGAAATAACGGTATTGGCTCCCCTCACTCCATTTAGTAGGTTTGATGAAGAATGTTAGTGTAATTGGTAAGAATTCCACTGATTTAGTGTGTATTGGGTCAAGGCCTTTGCTAGCTTGGCAAAGCCTTTGTTTGTTTTGTTTTTTTGGGGGGGTTGTTTGTTTGTTTGTTTTTAGCTCATGTTCTTGAAATTTGCACCAATATGTGCATGACATCATGCTACCTGACACCTGTCTGGAATTAGCAACCAGGATTGCCCTACAGTTTCAGTTCCCTGATAATGATCATGGTCCAGGTATGACAAAATGTTAGCTCATGCTTGTAAGAGCAGTGAGTTCCCAGGGTTCTCCAGCTGGATATCAACCAAGCCATGGGTAGTGTTGAAATCAGATGGCACTGGATGCCTGAGGCATAATATCTTATGTTCTCTTTCCAGGTGCCAAAAAAACCCAAACACATAAGGATCAAACTGACATTCTGATGAAATTAGTTTGAAATGAGGTTGAGTTAGTTAGGAATAACACATTTATATTCTGATGAAAGAACAATTCAATGAATGGTGAAGAGACTGCTGACTCTAATTTAATTGTAAGCCTCAATTCAAAAACTTTTTTCCTGTCCATGAAATCAGATTACGTGTCTTAAGCTTAAAACCAGATTTTACATCACTGATTTTTCCCAAAACAAACTAAAACTTTCTGGTAACCTTTTACTGTTCTTTCTGAATGCCAAGTTTGTTCTCCTTTTCCCCAGCACACTTTTGAACTTTGCCAGCTCTAGAGCTTTGAGTGACTAACTCAGAATTATAGGTGAGAGAATTTTATGTATCCTATCCATTCTGAAAAATTATTTTTAATAAATTTTTCCACTAATCATAGCTAAGAAAAATTATTTCTTGCTGGAAGGGAGTGAAGGGTTTTTAAGTTGTTGTCGTGTCTGTGTGTATCCAGCCCTGGAAGTCTAGTAAATTTTAACTGCTTCCAAACAGAATTATTTATTCTTTTCAGAAAATTAAAATGTCACCTCTGAGTGGATTCAGAAAAGTTAATTGATGCTATGGAGCTGTTGAATTCTTTGCGTAATCAACTATCTATTCTGGTCAAACAGTAATCATGGAATAACAGTCTGATAGGAACATCTGGTGCCATTTGGTCCAGTTACCTGCTCAAAGTTTGACTGCCTTCAAAGACAAATCTTACTGCTCTAGGTCATATTAATTCAAGCCTTCAGTATCTCCAAGGGCACAGTCTTGTGGGCAGTATGTGACCACTTCAGAATTTTTTTCCTGTATCTAATCATAATTTTCCATGTTGCTGGTAATGTCTGTTGCCTTTCATTATTTCATGGTTCAGCTCCAAGAAGGGTTTGACTTAGTTTTCTTTATACCACCCGAGTAGGTAGTTCAATATAATAATAATAAGATTTCTTCCCTCTTCCATTTCTTCTTAAAGACTGAAGACATCTTCAGCCTCAGACACTGTGTTCTTCAGTCTGCTGATCATCCGGGTGATCTGTTAGACTTGCTCCATCCAGTATGTCAGTGCCTTTCTTGTGCTGGGGAGCCTCAGATTGAGGAGAGATCTGCAAGGTGGTTTCACACTGCTGAAAAGAAGGGAGTGATCAGCTCACCCATGTGCTACCTTTGTGCTCACATAAGTGTGACCTTAGCAGTGTCGCCTGTAGCCTGACTTGGGGTCAGCCTTTGTCTACCAGTACCTCAGGTGGTTCATTGGTTGTTTTCTAATCAGTGCAGTGCCTAGCCAGTATTTTTGTGTGCACGGGGTTATTCCATCCCAGATGCAGATCTGTTAATGTTTTCCTTTGCTAAATGTCATGATGTTTTATTAGGCCATTTCTCTGGCTCACCGACATCCCTCTGAGTATCCTCCACTCTGTTGATCAGTCCCCCCAGTCTATAGTGTCATCTACAGAATTGCTGAGGGCGCTTTCTGTAATGTTCTTTGGGTTGTTGAAGAAGATAATTGGAACTTAAGCACAGCGTTGTTCTACATGATGTACATAAAAGTATTTTAAGGTGAAGAAAATGGTGTGTGTCTATAAGCCGCTTACATCTATAGAACTTGAAGCATATATGAAGTTTACTTCTGTAAGACTAGTGACTGCATTTATAAAGGTCAGGCAGAATAGCAGGTAATTGCAGAAGAAACCCAGGAACATCAAGTCAATAATTAGAGAGTTGGTTTTGGTGGAATGAGGAGGGACAGAAGACATTTCATCTAGAAGGTTCCTGTTACTTCTTAATTTGTATTTCCTTTGTCATTCCTCCACCCTCAAAAAATAGTAAGATACGGTGGACTAATGTTATTTTTGTTTTTGTTGTCAGGACTTGACAGGAGCTGAATTATATACACAGCCAGCTGATCTTTTGCATCCAGTAATTTATGCCACTGCCATGGTTTTGCTAATGTGTCTGTTAATGATCATGGTCAGTTACATATATCATCACAGGTACGAATCAAAATTACTAGATTAAAAACAATTTAGTTTATCATGCTTAGGACTGACTACTTTTTCTTTTTGATTGGAGCATGATACAGTAATATGCATTTGGTGGTTTTTCCCTTATAAAAATTGTTGATGGAAACTAACAGTTAAGCAAATAGCTATTTCATCTTTCTTGAGTATGATAATTTAGCTCTCATAACCATGTCTTTCCTTTAATTTTTCACTTTTGCTTCATGATTAAAGAAGAGACCATTCAAGAATGATGGTAGAATTTAACAAACTGTTCAGCCTTTTACATTTCTGTTGATGTGAAAGCTTGAAAGCCTAAAATTTTTAAATCAGGCCCCAAATAGATGTATAGAGCTGGTTAATATGAGGGTGTTTTAATTTCTTGTGATAAAGACCAGAGATTATATTTGATTACAAAGTATGTGGTAGTCAAACAATCATTAACAGTAATTATATGTCATTTATCATGTGTATCTTGCTAGTTTCTGAAAACCAGTAATGTCAGCGGTGTTTTATATTGTCTAATCTGTTTCTTTTAACAGTGTGATCAGGATCAGTGTAAAAAGCTGGCATATGCTAGTTAACCTAAGCTTTCATATTTTCCTGACATGTGTGATGTTTATTGGAGGCATAACTCAGACCAGGAATGCCAGCATTTGCCAAGCAGTAAGTAAAACACTCGAAAAAATTAGTTATCAGTTTCATACTCCTATGTTTGTATTTGCACCCCTTGCCTTCTCAGAACTTTAGTGCTGTATAGGCATTCATCAGAACATAAAATTTAGACCAAAAAAAATAATGTTTTGGTTTTAGAATCATAGAATGCTTGGAGTTGGAATGGACCTGAAAGGTTATCTAGTCCAGTGGCTCTGCAATAAGGAGGGACATCTTCAACTTGATCAGGTTGCTCAGAGCCCCATCCAACCTGACCTTCAGTCGGGCATTTACCACTTCTTTGGGCAACCTGTGCTTGTGTTTTGCCACCTACATTGCTTCTATCTAATCTAATCTTTCAGTTTAAAGCCACTACCCATTGTCCTGTCACTACATGCCCTTGTAAAAAGTCCCACTCCAGCTCTCTTGTAGCCCCATTTAGGCACTGGAAGCTTCTATAAGGTCTTTGTAGAGCCTTCTGTTCTCCAGGCTGAACAACCCCAACTCTTTCTGTCTTGTTAACAGAATTGGAGATTCTTTTATTTTCAAGAAGTTGTGAAGATAAAACTAGTTCAGTACTTGAAAACTGGAAAAGTATTTCAGAAGTGCAGCAGAAATTTTTTTCCCAAAATGCTATCACAAAAAATAAGCTTTGTCTGTTATTTTTATTTTTGAAACTCACTTATTGTGAAACTATTGTATAGGCCTGTATGTGGCCTTTACAGATCATGTGAAATCTGGTATTAAAATACATATTTCCATTTGCTCAGTATAACTGAAGGAGAGGGAGAGAGGAGTGTTTCAAGCCTTCTCTAAACAAACATACTAGCTTTATTGAGACTTTTCTTTTTTAATGATTTGCTCTTCTAAGATTTGGCTGCATCCAATTCAGTTGCAGTATTATAGTATAATAACAGTTGCTGCTTTGGAAAAATGTCAGTGAATTCTTTTTCATGTTTTCTTTTTGGGTCCAGTGATTCAAAAAAAGTTTCTAATGGCTCACCGTAATATTCCATAATGCTTTTTGTTTGAATTTACAGTAGTCATTAGGTTGACAGGTCAAAATATTGCAATGAAAAATATCCCTGATCTTTCTCCTATGTACACATGCATGCACACACAGATACACACATACCTTTATTTCTTACCTTGAAGACAGTAATCCTTCAGGAGAAATCCTGGGATACAGATGGGCCGTTTGAGCATTGTGCTTTTACTGGTGATTGAAATTCACAAAAAATTAACTTGCAGTCATTAGGAACTAAAGCGTTACCTCTTCTGTATGCTCGTGCTGTTATGGCAGTGTTGTCCTATAAGTAAGGCAATACAGAGTACAGGACAAACAGATTCTGCTGTGAAGCAGACTTTGCATTGTTTGGGCTGATTAAATATCTAATACACTTTCTCTATTTTTGCATTATATTAAAATCGCTGTCTGTATTTTGCCACCTGCTACATACTTATCACAGTATTACTAGTTTGCCATTCCCTTACTTGTTTCGATTTGAATAATACCTGTAACACAAGACATTTTGAAGTTGTCTTTTGTAAAATACGGTTTCCTAAAGTGTGTGATTGATGTGTAATCTGAAAAATTGTGGCTAGTGAAGTTCCTCCCCCACTAATAAGTTATCCTTCCACTAGAGGCAAGGGCAACTATGTAGCCATTCCAGATTCAACTGATCTGAAAATGGGTTTGCACAACATATTTTACATTTTTTGAAAATGACAATGATTTGACACTTAGAACAGTCATAAAATAAGAGAAGTGGGTTTTTTTCCTTTATGGCGAGTTGTGTGTTTAATGGGCAATATATTAACTCAGTAGAAAGGAAGTGTTTGGGAGGTAATTGTTTTTGTTGTTTGGGTTTTTTTTAAGGTTGGGATAATTCTCCATTATTCCACTCTTGCAACAGTACTGTGGTTGGGAGTGACATCTCGTAATATTTACAAGCAGGTAACCAAAAAGGCAAAAAGGTGTCAAGATCCTGATGAGCCGCCACCTCCACCCAGACCAATGTTGAGGTGAGCCTGTTTGTTTTTGAGAGTCATTATTTCCCAGATTGCTATGTTTATATTCTGAGCAGAAAATGTAACAGGTCATTACTGTTTTGTTCTTTCCAGGTCAGTAAAGTTCCTTCCAGATTTTTCTGTTCCTCAGCATTATGTTAAGGAGGGTGAGCTGAAGGATTTTTGGCCTTTGTGTATTATGGATGCAAAGCTGTGTAGATGATATGTCAATTGGTAGTGTTTCAACATCACACTGAGGGTTTGATTAAGACTTCAGATAGCAACACAACCCATTAAATTATCATAGAAGAAAGAATGTGCAGAACCATATTATCACACAGTTAAACACTGCAATTTAAGTAAATAAAGTTTAACATGTTTTCCAAATATTGTTTCCAAATAATTTGAAAAATAGGGGTGTCACTTACTATCAAATGCAAATAGTGTTCTTTGTGAAGCATTCCTCGTAGAATCTTTATTTCTGAAATCCAGGAGATGGGACAAACTAATTATGAAATTTACCTTGTGTGACATGTTCTTCATAGAAAATACTAATATACTTTGTTCATTTTGCCTCCTGGGCCCTGGGGTATTAATTAAAAGCTGCTATGCTGGAATTCTCCACAAGGTGGCAGAATTTGATTACCTTTGATTGGCTATAGGCAAATATTTAAAGAACTTGATTTTTAAAGTACAGAGACTGCAGAAAAACAGAAATGCTTTTCTGATTATCTGCAAGTAAAATTTGCAGTACTGTATACAAGCACGTAGAAGTATTTAATTGATAAGTTAGAAGATAACTATTTATACCACTTCATTCTGTCTTAGCCTTCCTTAACTTTTATTATTTTTCTTTTAAGAAGAAGTAGATCTGTTGTATTCACTGTATGCTCACCATCACCCGTGCCTTCCAGCAGGATACTGAATAGCCTTTTTAACATCTGTTATGATTTTTTCCCCCCCTCCATCCCTTATTATTTGTTTAGAAGTTCTTGCTTTGGAAAATGTTGCAATAAAATTACTGGTCTCACAGGCTCAGCTTTACATAGACATAAACATGAACATGCCATTTCAGATCTGAACACCTAATGAGTGACAATGGTGGCAGCTCTGGAGACAAGTATCGGAACAGAACAAGCAGGCTTTAGATTTTTCGGACTCAGTGTGCAACTTCTTGCAGATCAGGAATTTCCTCAGTTAGATAGCTAGATGTGTGATGTTTTTGCATGGAAAGTCCCAATTTATTTCAGACTGTTGTGTGTCTCAAGTGATACAGGAGTAATTTCTGGTGAAATGTCCAGGAGCATCAGAATAGGTGTCTCCTGTTGATAAAACAAACCGCTCGCCTGTGTTACAGTAGTAGTTTTCACTTTTATGTTCTGATCTGAATTTGGACTGGTTTGATATAAGCTGCAGGACTGAGTGCTGTTAATTGGAATGATTGTCAGTAATTACTGACCTACCACTAATGAATTCAGTGTAAATTCATAGAAATTGGAATGAAAAGATACTCCAACAACTTATGCCCTTTGTCCTTGGGCAGGTGTATAGTTTTCATTCATACCCGCACAGGGAAGGAGGTGTGTACTATAAAATTACAGAGTCCATTAAAAATAAAAAAAAAAAACAAACACCCTCCCATCCACCAAAGCCATCCACCCCAAAAAAATTCCGAGTAGCATAAGTTCTTATGGCTGATGTCTCTAGCAGTGTATATTAAGCAAGTTCATCTCTGGAACACGAGACATATCACTTACTATTTTCCTTTTAAGTTTCCATATTCTCTTCTAGCAGTTTACAACTTCTGACTGTCAGCTTTTGCTTCTTCCTTCTAATGCTGTGTACTTCTGTTTGGTGTCTGCAAGTGGGAGGTGTGAATGAGCAGCTGTGAGAGAGAGGCAGCTTACAACAGGAGGAGAAAAATTGTTGTGAGGAAGACTTAGAAAACAATTGATATTGCCAAAGCCCAAAGCTTATTCACCTTACTTTCGTAAAGAACTTGCATATTTCTCAAATCCTGGAAAGCTCTTATGTCTCTCACAGTGACTGAATAAGATTCGTTACCCTGAAGCAGACACTGATATACTGGATTTACTTTTTAGGTTCTACCTTATTGGTGGAGGGATCCCTATCATAGTTTGTGGAATAACAGCTGCAGCAAACATCCGCAATTACGGCAGCAGACCTAATGCTCCTTAGTAAGTACCATATAACTGAGAACTCTGAAAAGATTTCATAGGTTTGCTTTTCTCTAAATACTTGTTGTAATTAATTCTGATTCATTCAGAAAATGTAGCACAGCCTAGATCATTTCAATGAACTGATAAAAGAGAAGGCGTGAGAAGACGTTAATTTTAGTTCTTTGTTTTGTTTCTTTTACAGTTGCTGGATGACTTGGGAACCTAGCTTAGGAGCATTTTATGGACCAGCTAGCTTTATAATTTTCGTAAACTGTATGTATTTTCTCAGCATATTTATACAACTAAAACGTCACCCTGAACGCAAATATGAACTTAAGGAACCCATTGAGGAACAGCAGCGTTTGGCCACCAACGAACACGGGGAACTGGCTCATCAGGATTCATTGTCAGTGTCACTGGTTTCCACATCTGCTTTGGAGAATGAGCATAGTTTTCAAGCACAGCTTCTGGGAGTTGGCCTTACTTTGGTTTTGTATGTCACACTGTGGATCTTTGGAGCTCTGTCCGTTTCCCTATATTATCCCATGGACCTGATCTTCAGCTGTTTTTTTGGGGCAACATGTTTGTGCCTCAGTGCCTTTCTTATGGTGCACCATTGCATTAACAGGGAAGATGTCAGGCATGCTTGGATAACAACTTGCTGCCCAGGAAGGAGTACGTATTCAGTGCAAGTAAATGTGCAGCCCTCGAGTTCCAGTGGAACCAACGGAGAGGCCCCAAAATGCACCAACAGTAGCGCAGAATCCTCATGCACAAATAAAAGTGCCTCAAGCCTAAAAATCTCGTCTCAAGGTTGTAAACTAACTAACTTACAAGCTGCAGCAGCTCAGTGCCACCCTACTTCTCTGCCGTTGAACACAGGTCCTCAGCTTGATAACAGTCTGACTGAACATTCAGTAGATAATGATATCAAAATGCATGTAGCTCCCTTAGAGGTTCAGTTTCGGACAAACGGGCACCCGAGTCGGCATCACAAGAACAGAAGCAAGGGACATCGTGCCAGCAGGCTTGCAGTATTGAGGGAATATGCATATGACGTTCCCACAAGTGTGGAAGGAAGTGTGCAAAATGGCTTACCCAAAACTCGACAGAGCAACAGTGAAGGGCACTCAAGGAGCCGAAGAGCCTATTTGGCATACAGAGAACGCCAGTATAACCAGTCCCAACAAGACAGCAGTGATGCTTGCAGTACACTTCCAAAAAGTAGCAGGAATACTGAAAAATCAATAGCTACCAACAACAAAAAAGATATTCCAAGGAAACCGATAGCAGCTGAACTGGAAAACCAACAAAAATCTTATGGTTTAAATTTAGCCATTCAGAATGGACCACTTAAAAGCAGTGGGCAGGATGGACCCTTGCTCACTGCAGACAGTACTGGTAATATTAGAACTGGGTTATGGAAACATGAAACTACTGTGTAGCATTGTAATTCATTGTGAGACAAGTCCATATAAACTGTGATTACACATTCCTGAAAGCTATTAACACTTTCAAGGGCTGTTTACAAACTCTAGGTACTTATGCAGGGAAAGAACAAAGATAATCTGCCAAGCAAAAGATTGTATGCGTTATAATCCTTCCTGTTCTTACAAAGATGAACTCTTGGTATTTTGTGAAAATTTTTTTGAAGCATCAGTCTTGAGAGATGCAGAACACAACTTTGTACATTTTTATTTTTTACCTGTAAGCCTGCAGATGTGTCCACAACACATTTCAAATTTGTATTTAAATGTATAAAAAAATGTATTTTCCCCAGCAGCTGAAAGTTGGACTTATTGTTTGGGTTTTTTTAAAATATTATTGCACTGAATGCCATCTTGATTTTACTAGTTCAGTATCTGAAGATTAGGAGCTTCAGTTACTAAAGAAAATGCTTGGTGTCTCAAACAGACAATGCAAATAACTCAGTCACTTTCATAAGGCCTAGAATTTTGTTGAAATGAAGAAGTTATATTTTAAAGGGATTTTTTAGTATACAGGCAACTTGTTTTCTCCAAAACATTGTCTTGTACTTGCTGCATAAGTTAGTTATATTTTTAGATAGTTGTGACTTATTTTATTGGAATTGCACAGAATTTTAGCTTACTCAGTAATGTTTTTGAATAATTATCTGTTTTGCCCTCATAATTACCTGACTCGTGGGGTTTTTTAATTTTTTTTTAAATCGCTTCTGTATGAGAAGATTATGAACAGTCACAGACAACAGATGCTTATTTGCAAAGGTCATCAGTAAATACCAGTGAAAACACATTCTGTTGCAATAGTGTGGGAGAATAATAGTGCAGGTGTTTTGTTAGGTGGTCATGGGATAACCTGGTAAGAATATGATCAATATGCAAAATCAGGGTCTTCAGATTCAGTGTCACAGTACAAGCTGACTCGTGAGAGCACTTTGAGTTCCCAGTTTAATTTTTACTCCTTTGCAGAATAATCTCCAATACTACCCAGTGTCTGTGTTTTAAAAATAACACAAGGAAGTTTCAGTAACAGAACTATATTAATCAGGTTATCAGTTTAAAAGGCATGTAAATTCCAGCAGAACAAATAGCTAATATTTTACAATAATGTAAATTTTGAAAATTAAAAGTTGTAGTTAAGCTAATTTAAATTTAATTGCAGTGCAATTAAAAATAAGAGTCAAGCTAAAAATATTTTATGTAAGATGAAATCTAGAATAGCTTATTTGCCAATTATGAGTTTTTTATGCTTAAATTATAGTTTTCTATACTTGCTGACATATCAATGTAAACAAGATCATATTTTGTGTCATCCTGCTGCTGTGACAAATTTGATGTTCCAGTTGCAGGGTAATGCTTGGGGTTTTACCTGTTTCTGATGCTAATACTGGTTTTTCTAAAACCACATGTATTAAATAACAAAAATGCTTCTGTATAATATAGTACTGCTACCACAGCTCAATTTTTAAGCAACAAATGGAATTTGTTGCAACAAATGGAATATTTAGCCAAGTACTTGGCTACTTGTTTACCCAGTTCACACTTGTCACTGTTGGGTGTTCTGGTTAAGTGTATCTGAGCACTGCTACAGGTCTGACATTCTCTGTACTCAAATGTCACATTAAATAATTTGCAGTGTATGGACCCATTCAGGTAATTACTGCAGCCTCTAGTAGTCGGTTTGATAGTCTGAGTTGATTGTACAAACCTCTGTGATAGGACAGTGTTGTTAGGATTTGGGTTCTATTTTGCCTTCTTGAGAGTAGTTACTGCTTTGTAATTGCTGTTTGTGGATTGTTATTTGGTGTAGGGGGGTTCCTCTTGGTTCTAGAAGTCAAACCCAGCAACTTGATCCTATCCCATTCCAAGTGCAGCAGGTCATGAAAACTGAATTGCAGACAGGAAGTGTAAGGGCATGTGCTAAGAGGAGCAATCATCTCTGAGATGAATTTGTATGTTGCACAACTGGCAGCAATTTAATCATTGAGGGCTCTTCAGATATAGTCTGTAGCCCAAACTCAGATACTTTCAGATTGTATTAATCAGCTGTACAGCTAATACAAATAATTTAAGCCTGCTTTAGTTATCTTTAAAATTAAAGCGCTAGAAAAATATAATCCATATATAATGTGGAAAAATTTCAAAACGGCCATAAATTATTTATTATCTGAACAAGGTATGATGGGGACTTAGGGTAAGATCAGTTATCCTTTAGAATCCACTTGCCCATTGCTTATAGCACTTGCCACCTTTTGCACAGGTTTCATTGGAATTGAACATTGGTTTAGTCTTTCTTGAAACTGATCCTGAAAATGCCTTTAAAATTAATTCTATGTGTAATACTTCTACATGGCTTGATAGTTTGCCCTGTTTTGATGAGATAAAAAGAATAAGCTCTTTTCTAACCTAATAGCCGTGGTACATGTAGGGTCTTAATGTAAAAATATTTCTTAAATCATCACACCAATAAACATGCTCGGTTCACTCACCACTATATACATAGCTACATTTGCTTTTAATATAAGAAGTGCTTTGGCTCAGATGATAAATTAAGACATTATTCTCTGATATAGGCAGACAAACACTGCACAGTACACTGATCCGCTGTGTTTCTCATGAAGAATATTAAATTGAAAGAATCTATGTAACTGAAAGGTAGAAGACAGGTTATTAGACTAAAAAAAAAAGTGGAGTTATGCAGTATAGTATCTTATTAAGGAATTTGGAAACAGAAAATCTTCAGGCTTTTTTCATATATTCTTTCCTAATAGTGTAAAGCAAGCTCCTCTTCAGACCTGTAATTAAACTTTGCATGAAAAACTACCTACATCACTCCAATGGAAATAAAAAAAGGCACCACACAAGAAATCCTTTTTTTCCCTTCTGTGGAACAATGAGAAAATAACTACAATCATTAATCAGATAACTAAAGGAGCACAGATAACACAAAATGGGGCAGTTTGCATTATCTACGAAAAAAAGAGGGAGAGACTAGAAACAGCAGTAGTTAAAGCTGGTTGTCACCCTGATAAAAGTGAGTGTATTTGCCCATTTATAATAGTGGCAGAAAGACTTTGAAAAGCAAGTGTCACAGGTGTAGAGGAAGAAGGGTATAAGCACACCCTGGTTTATGGCAAAGAAACTTTTGATGGTTTTACCAAGTATAGGGATTGAGGTGAGGGGAAAAAAGAGTGTCAGTAGGAAAAAGGAGTTGATTGAAATGAGGCATAAGTGAAAAATCACTAGAGTTTTGCAGCCAGATGGACAATTATCAAGTTCAGAGCTAAACCAGGCATTTACAAAGGAACAGAGGAGCCAAGGATCTCCAGCAACTGTGACGGCCTCATGGTATGCAATACAAGTGACACGTATAGGGGAGCAGAAAGGCATCATGTCAGAGTGCTGTTACCTGTAATCTCAGGGAATGCATTAACAAACGTAGAAAATAAAACTCACTTTTGGATTAGACAGACACCTTTGAAGAAAGTATCATAACCAAAGAGATGTTTTCAAAAAGGACTTTTCCCTTGTTTGATGAATGTCTGCGAAGACAATTAGCACGTGCAAACAGTCATTGCTTGAATGTATGATTAAGATATGAAGGTGCAGATATTTTGCTTTTTACTGAATGAAGAGCTATCTGTATCACTGTTTGCTCAGAGGTAATGTGTTATCAGAATGCCTTTGATGCTAATTATTTTAACTCTGTGTAGGTGAAGAAATATTTCAGGTGTTGGACTTTTCGCTAAGTTCTTTCATTTTTACTTAATTCCATTTTGACCAGTTCTGTGTTAACACAGCTGCTCACTGAAGCTGTTGATGTATAGTATTGCTGCTTTTTCACATCCCTGAGCAAAGTGAAGGATCAGTTTGCATTGGTTTTGTTGGGTCACAATTTCTAGATCTTAGAGATTAATAGCATAGATATCCATGAGAAATACTGTTCTTGTAGTTCAAGATTAACATAAAATATAAAGAAAGTGCCTAATTTAAATGTGAATTTTTAATTCCTATCTTCAAAAACAAGGTCTGTTGTGTTGTAGAAGTTTGGTTTTAGTTTAATTTGGGTTTATATACCTTCTCTGGTTCCAAATTGGTTGAATATGCACATATGGGGAGATGGAGGAGGAAACTGAGTGGTGGGATCTATGAATACAGGTGTATAATTTATTTTATATGGAAGACTTAAATTTTGAAAACTGTTACTAGCCCACCAGCACCGCCTCACTGCTGAAACTCGCCTCTATACAAGCGGGTAGGAAATAGACTTGGCTACAGATGGTGAGGGAAGCATCCTCTGCCTGGTCTTCACCAACTGGCCACTTAAAAAGCCCTTGCAGAGCTGGTGCTGCTGATCAGGCCTCTGCTGCCTGCAGTTTTGGCTCCCCCGTGTATCATCAACCAAATCTTGAGTCAGATGAAGGATGGCTCTAGAAAGTTACCAAAGATAGAAGCTAAAAGGTCAGTGCAGAGATGGAGCTTGCTGACCTTCTCCAAGTGTGCCTCACAGCCAGCTCATTACATGTCTAATATGACTTTTGTTTAAAAAATCCAAACAGCCTTTAATCAGTAATTGCTAATGAGGATGGAAGTCCTTGAAAATTAAGCACAGTTAAATCCCAAAATAGTCAATTTGACTATACAAATTAAGTGCTTAGCTGAACGTGGCATTTTCTCTGAAGTCAGCATATACTCAATACAATAATACTTATAAATCTTACATTCGTTGAGCTTTGTCATGAAATAGATGAGGCAAGACTTAAGATACTGGTGAAATAAAATTGATGGGAAATTTTTAGTTTCTATTCTATGAAGATGCTTGAAATTTTGCCCTTGATACTTAAGTGCTGAATATAGTAAAGTGTTGATATACCTCTTCAAATGGGACATCACTGGAAAGCCTCAAATTCAATAGTTACATGAATGAAAGAATACTAAATGTTAAAATAACATAGATTAATCTTTATGCATCTAGAGATTGTTTCAGAGACATACTTTTCATAAAATGAGTAAAGATACGGTATTATTTTTTCTTTTGTATAAATGTTTTGTCTTCTAAGTAAATTTCAGCTTTCACCTGGAGAAGTAAAACTTCAGCCCACTTGCAAAGGGCCTGCTGTGTAGTCACTGTGAGATTCTTGATAGGATGAACTGTTTCATATAATACATACCTGACATTTTCACTTTATCCATGTAACGTTCTGTTTGATGACTATGATCATTCTGTTTCTGTCAGCATCAAATGCCCTTCCTGCAGTCTTGTTCCTCATCTGTTAGCAGCTACAAATTACATAGATTGTGTGCTGCAGTCTCCAGCATGCTTCTACATTGTGACACGGTGAGGCAGCTTTCTGAATTGTTTGCAGCCATTTCCCTTTAAATCACAAATGGGTAAGTTGTTCCTATCAAGCAGAGTCCAAATCTGAGTAGCAAAAACTTGCAGTACGCAGAGACTTAATTCCATCTATAGCTGATGATGTTTCTATTGGATGCAACTGGTGAAATAGAAACATATAGGAAGGACATATAGAAACAATTTTCTTCCCAGGAGAGGAGGTAACATCTGGGGCTGCTGAGCAAGATATTTAAAATTAGAATAAATACTCGGATGTAGCGTGCATCTAATCATTAACAGGCTCATGTCTAAAGGTGCCATACACGCAACTTCAACAGGCTCTTACAGGAGCTGTAATACATGAACTTGTCAATTCTGTTGACACATAGCACTTAACCAGATCAGACTGCAGTTAAATCTTCAGCTCTTACAGATTGAAGATGTACTACTGTTACAAATGTTCAAGTAAAACTACTTGAGTTTAATCACAGCTTTATAACTCCAAGGCAGATTTTTATGTGAAGCAGAAAAGGAGAGTTGACAGGCCATCTTTATTAAGTACAGTTGCAGATGTAAAAATGCCTATTCTGAGGCAAATACAGTCTCAAGATTTGATAAACAAAAATGGGTGCACTCACCAGTACCTTGTTCTTTCCACATGTGGATAATGAACAACCCATGAGATTGCCCTAAAATGCCATGATGTTGGCCAGTACCTCTCAGTTGAAAGACAATCTGGGTGTGGGAGCCACCAGCAGTACATCAACACGTCCCCAATGGTGACTTATGTTATCATATCCTGTAAAGTAAGGTCATTGGTTATCCCATAGCTGAAGCTTTCTCTGAACCTCATGCATAGCACAAATGAGCTTTAAAAAAAATGCCTAATTTAGAGTTAGGACAGTTTTATGTTATTGGTTTCCAAGAAATGCATCTTTCCATCTAAAATAAAGGCCCCTGCACAACAATAACACTGAGTAGTGTCAGCTGTTCCCTCCGGTCCATGGCTCAATAGCTTTCCTGTCACCTTCAGCAGCTAACAGAGAAGTAAATGCTGTTGTCTCCATCTTTTTGACAAAACCAGTTTATACTTTGAGATTTTTCTCATCTTTCTTTCATGTACGTGAGCTACCTGACAAGCTTAATTAATTAAATATATCAGCTCAACCAGTGTGATTTCCTCTTGCCTGTTATATTTGCCACCTTATATTTAGTGATCCTTGATTCAAGACTGGGAAAGACAGCTTAGGTCTTGCTCATTAGTTTTGTAAAGAACTCCTAATTAACCTCATGTATAAAGGAAAACCTGGGGAATTGTGAGGAAAATTTTTCTAATATTGCCCAGTATTTCTGATAAAGGAGGTGGGAAGAGTTTTAGTCCAATGCTTGCCACAAATAAACAACGAAATCTAACCCCAAGCTGGCAAACAACCAAAAAGCTTTCCCAGGCAACAAACCCAAACATATTTCTGATGCATATCCCAAAAGGAATGAGAGCAAAATTTTAATACTGCTTAATAGGTAAAAGTGACTTTGTTGTGGTAAAGACACAGAGATGAAGCTGCACCTTACACTGAGGTGCCCTAAGAGTGCCTAGTGTCTAGACATGGTGATAATGCTGGAGTTTAATTGCTGATATCTGATGGTTCTAATTCAGCCCCTACCAGCCTGTTTTTGAAGCTTTTGTCTGCAAACAGGCAGGGAGACCCAGGAGTGTCACAAAAAAATTACTTGCAGTGAGGTTTCATGGCAGAAATACCACAGCAATTAATGGCCAAAGTGATCTGAGGGGTGATCTGTGTTCCCAAAACACCATGTTTTAGGACAGTGTAATTACCACAGTCCTAGGACTGGGGTAAAATTATCTCTTCCCTGCTGTCAAACAGCTTGTGCTGAACTTAAATAGGCCCTTTTGGAGGTTTTTTTTTTCCTTCCCCACCTCCATGAAGTTAACAGGTAACAGCTGCTAACTCAGCAAGTTGGTAGCTCAGCTTGTTAAACACATATGTCAAGTATCTGTCCTAATAGAATCCATCTAATTTTCTCTTTTCCTAAAATGCTTCTTTTTTTTCCTAAAGATGTGTAGTCTAATGAGCAAAACCCAAAAAGCCCATCCTAAGTCCCCTGCACAACCTTCCCCTTCCCCCATGAGTACTGGGTCTGCTGCAGGATGGCTCTATTAAACTGTGAAGTGTTTTTTAAAGCTTTGTTCAACATTATTGAATTTAAAGCAGAGATGATAAATTTCTGCAAGGCCACAGGATTTCTTCTGTGAGACAACAGCTGTTTACCTGTGTAAAGATGATGGGCTCTATCGTAGCATGACATCATTTTGCATCTGGACCAGAGATGCAAGTTTGTCGTGAGGTGTTTCTAAGAGCTGTTACATTATTCCTTTTAATTTTTCTAGGTGTTCCTGCTTTTCCAAAAGTATCACCTTAGCCTTGTCTTCTCAAGAGAATACTAAATCATCATTCTGAATGCATAGAGGAATACCTAAGAAAATAAAAAGCCCAACCCTTTTATTTCTGAAAGCACATGATAGAAATTCTAAATATATGACTAATTAAAAAGGCTGTTTCTATTAAAAAAAGAGACATGCAAACTTCCTTGAGGAAGTTAATTTTTCTTTTCAAACTGTGCCTGCTGATAAGATCCAAGTTACTGTTAGGGTGTATTTTTACATTAGGACAAGTTTTCCAATTTATTACAGAGTAGGTGTCCAGAACTACAGAGCTATAGTGAGTGCCTTTTAATGCTCACACCTCATTCCCTGTGCTCTGCCATTTCCATTGCATGTTCTGCACAGATGAAGTCAGGGTGCTGTCAGGCAGGTGTTTTGAAGGAGAGCTGCTTGTACCATCCGTCTTGTGATAATGAGGCCGCAACTCCTTGTTTCACAGATGTGGAATCTCAGTGATTTGATGCTCTCACACTAGCCATGATCAAGTCCAGCCTTGGCAATCAGTTACCCGTTTAACTGTAAGGTATTGCTCACCCAGAATAACATACTAAAAATTCACCAGGAAGAAAATTCATGCTCCTTTCCAAAACCTAACCTGCACAGCTGATCTGTCTTGACCTCACATATAACAGTTGCAAGTAACAAGCCTGATTTTCAATCTGAAAAAGCTGTCCCTTGGAGAGCTGTCACTATAGCACATCACCTGGCAGCTCTCAGCCCGTGGAGGAATTACAGAAAGACTCATTTGAAATTATATAAATATATATATAAATATAAGGAAAATGAAACAGTTCATGCATCAACCAAATGACCTAGAGAAAGTGGAAATCTTAGGTTAATAACAAAACTGTTGATCCATGTTTTTAAACAACAAGTCTAAGATGTAGAGTACTGTACACCATCCATCTCAGCTCTCCTATTTTCCTCCAGGAGTATAAGCTTCATACAAAGAAAGACAGCTGCCTACAGCCCAGTGAGGAAGAAGCCAGCAATGCTGATTTTTCTGTGCAAATTTTCTGTGGGCTTTGAATGACAACAGCTAGTCTCTGATCTGGAAGGACAACTAAAAGCATACAAAGTCAGGAGAAACAATATTATACGTATATTGCAAAGAGTTGAACCAAGAGTACTGGGAAAATATTCAGATCTGTATGTCAAGCCTCTGTTTTAAGGGAACTTGCAATTAAAAAAAAAAAAAAAAATCCGGCCTTTAATAATGCAAAGATTCCCTTCTTCATTTCAAGGACAAAATTAAACTTGGTATGTTTCAAGTTACAAGTTGTCTGACATTTCTTTTGTTCAGACTTAAATAATGCTTATGCTTTCAGTAGCATTACAACCAAATCTATTTGATAGTGGGGAGATAAAAATTCCCTAGAACTGTGCTCCACTTATTCATGCAAAAGCGAGCAGCAAGCAAAGAAACATTAAAGGACAGATGAACTGGGAACGGAAGAAGAAAATGTGAAAGAAAAGGCGATTCATAGAAAGATTTTACATTTATGACAGGGCTCTGAGGCCAATAGGACCAGACTCCACTATCTGCTGCTGCTCCTGCCTCCCAGTCCTCCCACGCCTCCAAAGGGCTATGATTGCAGAAATAACTTCAAGGGCCTGAAAGATCTCAGGAAGATTTGAGAAGGAAGAATAGAGAAGAAAATTTATTAAGACAAAGTTATAGTGTTATGTTCCTAGTGACATGCTACTTGTACCAGTTGTGGGCAAAATAAAGGATTGGAAACTCATCACAAACATACAGGTGGAACATAGTAATAACAATAATAAATAAGTAATCTGAAGTAACAATGTGAGTAATAACAGAATGGTAAGAAGGCAATGCAAGCCTGTCACAATAGAGAGTTTCAGTCACGGAGAGAGCGTTGCCATGGATCTCAATAGAGAGCAGACTTTCAAAGTTGCCTGCAGTCACATTAAAATGGAAAAAGTTTCCAAATGAGAGCACAGTCAAGATCATCTCCAGAAATGAAAGTCTACTTCAGTTATAGAGGTGTCAGAGAAAACAAAAACCCTTGAACTCCTATTCTGAATTTGATGCAATAGACGAAAAAGAAAGCTCAAAAACCCCCCAATATTCCCTACCCAAACTGCCAAAGTCTTTGCATTTGGGTTCTGATAGAAATCCTATTAGAACAACAACATACATGTATTCCCAACCAATAATTGCATTATTTTGTAGATAATCTATTCAATTACTTTGATGCTTTCATTGATCACCTATGAAATGAGTGAACAATTAACTCCAAATACTTAAAAGGCCTAGCAACAAATCCCACAGAAAACAGCCTTGCTTGTCTAGCCCTGCCCAATGTATTTGTTGCATTAAACAACCTGATTTGTGGTGACATCTCTGTCTGGCTTGTGCCACTTACGTGTTGAGTCAGACAAATAAGTTGAGGTGATTCATAATCACTAAAAATCATCACTCCCTAAAATGTATCAAAACACTGAAGTTAAAGCTGTAGGGAAACAGATAACAGCTGGCCTTGGTATTAAAGCTTTTCTTTGGTTCCAAGGTTAATACCAGCAAAATGCAGAATAGCCCCTTATACGCTATTCTTGTATTAGCAGATTAACAAAAATCAAAGCTTTCACTCAAAATCACAACGTACATAACTTGCATTTTTTGTATTCTGCACCTGTATTAAGGAGCTATTCTAACATTCACTGTACCACGTGAGAAGTTTAATCAAGGAACTGCAGGCACTAATTTCCGCTCAGCAAAACATTTTGACTCTCACGGTTAAATAGATTTGTAAGGTGCAGTAGAAGTTAATACACAAAGTGATCCTTCTGAAGAGTTTATGTGCCAGTTTATTGTAAGCTGTAAATTGCTTCTGGAGATGAAAGACATTTTTTTCTGTTATTAACTGTAACATAATGACACTGATTCTGAAATAATTTCAAAGCTAGGGGCAGGAGTACGCTCGTCTCAGTGCAACCCAGTACTCCTGAAAGAGTACAGTGCTGAAATATTCACCTTTCAATCTCAGAAGGGAAATATGTGGACCTAACAAATAACAAAACCCTTTTCATAACAAATCCATGCCATAACAAATTTGGTCTTCTGGATTTTTCCTGGTCATTTTTATATAAGTGTAGCATTCATTAAGACTGCCTAAAATGGCAGCAAAATGATCATAAAGGTATTGAGAAACACCAGGAAATCAAAACTTCACAATTCCAGAAAACAATGGAATTCAACCTATACACATGCATCTTGTATGTCATGTGTACGACATGTAGAAGAGTCAATTTTAAATTCTGTTTAGGAGTCTCCTAGGTCTTGAGTTGCCATGATAATTTTCATGCGGTTATTTGCTAGTGAAGGCACTAGTTAAAACAAGTAATGCCATCTCTAAACCTATGCAGTCAGACAATAACTTCAATTTTTACCAGACAAACTTCTTTCAAGATACAAGAAATGTATTATCAACTGATAGGAAGTTGCTTAAAGCATGAAAATTTAAAGAGTTTCAAGTATTCATTGCCTGAGCAACCACTAATAGCATTTTTGCAACAATAACTGTCAAATGCTCAAATTATGTATATGTTTATCATACCCCCTTCAGGTGAGTCTTGACAAACTTGTACTTTTGATGGACTCCAGTGTTCCCCAGGTCCAACAGTAGTGGTGAAAGCATATTCAGCTATCCTTAAAAGCCACTGAAACTTAAGCTCCAAGATAAGCAAGGAAGCATAAAGCTATGACCAAAAAATAAACCAGCCACTTATGTCAAGGAAATGTTGCTGGTGTTATTGTTAGCCAAACAGAAACTTTATTTGGGCTAAGAACAGAGAACAGAACTTTGGGTCCAGGCTAACAGAAGCCTGTGTTTCTTGGTGTCAGAACTGATCCCAAATTCTCTGGGTAATTCTTCTCATTCTTTATTTTTTGCTAGTTTCTTAGGATTTGTTACAAGTTAAAAGAGGGGTTGTGTGCATGCCTGTGTGGGTGTGTGTATAAAATGCATCAGCTTCACCCTCTTCCAAATATCCCCTGGTAGTTAATTAAAGAATGTAAAATTGCCTATGGATATTTTCAGAAGATCCCATGTGATTTAGGAGCTGATAAATTACTTTCATAGAGATCACAGACATCTTTTCTTCTGACTCAAAATGCACACTGTAAAATCCCATTTCACATTCTTGTGTTTTGATTTTTTTAAGAAGTCATCAAGGTTTTATTTGCTGCCACTACTGCTTTTTTGCTTGTTTATAAAATACAATTTACTACGTTGGCAGATGTCCTTTTTCCCCCAGAAGATGGCTCTGAAGGCTATATTGCAAGGTGCACATTTTTCTATACTGCAGTGTAAAATCCTTTCATGTGGGATATATTGCAGGCAGCTGAGCCAGAGGAATATGCAGCCAATATGCAAATATTTCCTAGATCATAGATCTTTGTTTTGCCCTAGTAGCCTCACTGCAAAAACCACAGTCAGTGAATCTTTGCAGAACATGTGGGTAAGCCCTGGCAAGGGCAGCTCTCTTTTCCCCAGAATCACTGATTAAGCTTGTCTTTCAACCACTACAACAGGGTATAAAGAGGAGTTCTCTCTCCCAAGTCAGCACTAAGCCTTGAAAATACTGTAAAGCCTCAGATTAATATTGATGAGAGAAGGGATGCCATCCAAAATTAGATTCTTTGTTAAATTAAAATCTTTTTATGCCTCTCACCCGTAAGTAATTAACCAAATGCAAATCCTATTACCTGCCTAAGCAAAAGTGGCAATGAGGAGAGGAACTTAATTTACCTTGGCAAAACTGAATTTTCTCCACCTCCAGCCCATGCTCAAGAAGACAAAAAATATGATCTCATGCTGTAATTTTCTCAAATTGAATTGCCCCAAGAAAAAAACTGGCACTGAGCAAGCTGAACCACAATACTAGGTCAGAGAACGCATGAATTAAAGTAAACCAGCAACAGTTATCTGACTATTTCCAGAACCTTGCCTCAAATTTGTTGGTTACTTAATGGGTCTGGGATTTTCACTTTCGTTTCCTAGGAGCAACAGCAGTAATTCTAGGATTTATTGCCATTACAAAAATTGTTTTGAAAGAAACTGTGTGATTAATTCATTCAATAGAACTGCTGCAGCTTTACTTTGTATTGTGGAAGTCAGGGCGGAAATGGCTTGCATTACAGATGTAAAAGTAGCATGAAATTCCTTGAATATGAATTTGTACCTCATTACACCGCAATAATAATAATAAGAAGAATAAAATTAATGGTCATTTTGCATCTCGACAAATGATGAGAATATTCTCCCAGACAATTTATATCATGCTTATTTTGTTTGAGAAAGGAGTTCTTAGAACTCATCATAGACAAGTTGACCAACAAGTTAAAACTCTAAACCCCCCTGTAAGTCACATGACAATGGACTATTAGCTGCCTGAGAAGGTTCAACAGACTGACATAGAACCAGATATGCCTTCAGAGATTTTTTTATATTGTCATTCCAATCGTCATGTTCCAGGGTGCCTTTCCCTAAGCAGATCATGACTGTATTGGGATAATGTTGTCCCATTAGAAAGTAGTGAAACCTTCTCATCGGATTGACAGATGTAAAAGTTTGATGGAATAGACTGACTACCACTGTTTCCTACAGAAAGTCAGCAGTACTTTTTGTAAATTGCACATTAAGATAGAAGAGATAGAGTTTGGTATGGATTTGTATTGCTGAAAGTGATCTTCATGATCCCATCAAAACACCGTAAGGCTAATGATGAACTGTGACTAAATGCACAGAACTAACACTTGTTGATACTTTAAACAGAATATTTTCAGATCTATCTCATATCTAAGCATGATTTTAACTATTTTGCTACAAAAGTCTTGGCTTTGTCTTGTAAAGCCAACTGGATCTATAATCTCTTCATTCAATTATTGAAACATGAAGAAGTCTGGAAGATGAATGGAAACATTTGAAAATTGCACTGTTCTGGTAAAACTGGGCAGGGTAATAAAAACGGCAATACCAAATAGTTTTATAGACTTTTTTTTCAATGTTGCAAAATGAAAACATGTTTTTGTGATTCGGACAAACTGTAAATGGTAAATTATGAAGAAGAAAGGTAAATTATAAGTTCCCAGTAAATATTTAAAATGGGCTTCTTCCGACTAGAACTGGACTAAGAAGACAGTTGCTTCAAGGAGTAGCATTTTAAAGAAGGAGTACAAGGAGTTAATTTATAGTGCATATCATATCACAATATGGGGTATACAGGGTATAAGGGTCAGACTTCTGAGGTATTCTAGCCACAGTTGTACACACACATGATATGCTCTGGACAGTACTGTACAGTGATGCTATCTGAGACAACAACACAGCAGGATACATCAGCATGGTGCTGGGCTTGAGTTGGCAAGTCCTGACTCTGAGCAAGGCCAAGCAGTTCCAACACAGCTCTGTTTTATTGCGATTGCCAGCATTCTGCCCTGTATCAATATCACATTCAATGTCTCACCCTTCCACTTCAATGACATGAGGTAGGCAGGCACTTTTCAAGGCTAATTCTTATTAAGGAGTGAGTTGATAACTTTTGAAAGCAACTTTAAGATTTCTAGATGATTTACTAAGGTATCTCAAATTAATGCAGCACTTCAAAATGTGCACGACAAAGGATCAGCTGTAGTATGTTAGGAGAAGTTACCAGATCAAAAAGTATATTTGCAACCAGTGGAACCACGGAACATCGATTGTGGATATGGCAAAATGTGTCTGTCTTTCTCCCTTTCCTGCTAAAGGTGCCTGACAAGCACTATTACTTTGGTTAAAGCAGCTGGGCTGAGACACACTGAAGCAGATGTGCCACTGGGCTGTCAGATGTGAAAATGCAGAACTGGAGAGAGCAGTTATGTGACTGCTCTCACTCCTCCACTGAGCCTCTAAAACAGGTAACAAGTGCTCTTCCACTTTGCCTCAGTGGAATTTGGCTTTAAATCATTCCCTGAAATGTTTTCAATTTCATTTTCATAGACATAGTAAACTAAAATATGCTGCTCCCATATCCAGTGCATTTTTCCCCTCTGTCTTTTCTTGCTCTTCATTTCAGTATGCAGGGTTCTCCAAGTTTAAACTTTCAGGATGCACTTCTAGACAAAAAAAGATTTTTTGGTACTGAACGCTCATTCTCATAATTTAGGCATTAGGTAGTCAGGTTTCTAAATCAAATTCTGTCATGCAACTCCCTTCAGCGCTTCTCCTTCAGTCAATTTTGTTGAATTCAGACACTTGTCATGATGATGAACCACTGAGTAACAGTTAAATCTGCAGTCTCCAGCTGTTAATTTCAGGGGGGGGAAAAAAGGCAGAAAATATAATGTCAAAAATACAGAAAAAAAATCTGGAATGAGTACTTGTTCTGTTCTTTACTTTCACAAGACTCCTACGCAATAAAATCTTGGTATGTATGAAGAAGTCATCTTTAGCATATGTCATTCAGTAGCCTTTAAGTGCTGCCTCATAATCAGTAACTGTAGAAATTGAAAGTTAATGCCATCTATTTTAGCACAGCAACTGTCTAATAGTCTGATTTATGATGGGATTAACAGAAATTACCATGTCCAGAGGAATCAGAGAGGACCAGACCAGGCTCACTAGCCACAATTATTTGTTGAGGAACAGTAACAGAGCACTAACAGAGCACTATTGATCTCACCATGCATGAAGACTGCAGGAGGTATGAAGATACCCTTCCACTACCAATCCCTGCAGTGTAGTCAGTACACAGAATGGCCAATGGAAATCACAAAAAATGCAAACTAACTTGTGTGGGAACAAGTTAAACCAGCAGCACCTTCATCCAGTTAATTAGGATCTGAAAGAAGTGTTTTGTCCTGGACTGGTGTTTTTGATAAAGAGAATGTTGTGTTTCTCAAAGTGGAAAACAACGGTCTGCATGACAGCATCTGTTTCTCTCTCATGGCTGAATACAGCCGCCACATGATGCAAGATGAATGTGTGGGATCAAAGCACTGGATTAGGACAATCCTGGGAATTCTGGTTAACTGAATGACAACACCAGGTGCTGTTTACAAAGGGACCCTAATAAAAGGGGAACACTGAAAAGATCAGTGGACAAATCCCAAAATTGAACTCTGTGTGGTGTGCAGCTCCATTTCTTTTCAGAGCCTATAACCGTAAGATGATACCAAGTAAAAAGAGGGAGAAGAAGTAACAGGTGATTTCAATCTACACTGTGCGAAAGCTGGTGAGGCAACTGAGGCAATATTTGGGACACTTGACTTTTAAGCATTCAAAATTTTGATGTTCACCTGCTTATAATGTTTTAAACAAGGATAATTTAGTTTTTGGGGAACTTGTTTTCCTAAGATGAAACTAGTGGTTTTTAAAATTAAATAATTGAGTATGTTTGTGTATACAGAGAGGAATGAGAAGGGAAAGGGCAACATCATGAACCACGAACCTATAAACTTTGGTAAATGTGAATGATTATATTAATAAGTTGTCTTTTATAAAAAAATATCATTTGCTTTCATATTTGCAGAGATTTAGAGGGCCAGAAGAGCAACACCAATTGAATAAGATCAGACTAAGTGCTGCGGAGCACAAAAGGAAGAATTTAAATCACTAATGGATTAGCTAGACAGGACTATTTTTCTGCTCAGAAAAAAAGATCTATTTTTTTTCCAGCCTGACATCTGACCTTTGAAAATTCCTCATGATGAATTGTATAAAGGTATTTTAACTTATTCTCTGAAAAACAAGCCATAGTCTCAATGCACTTATTGCTAAGTAACTGAAAGGAAGTGAACTGACAAAAGCTGTTGTCTTGGGCCCTGCTCTTATAAACCCCTATGCTGAGTATTCATTTACTAAATCAATTTCATTTTCTTTGAGACTATGAAAGAGTATGAGTCATTATTAATAATTTCTAAAGTTAATTCTCGTCAGAACATCTTTGTTCTTACAAAGAGTAAACCTGGTAGTCATATACAAGACGATGTGTTCCAAAGGCCCTACACCTCTGGCACAGAAGAAACAATCCAGGTTAAAATAAAATATTTTCAAATCAAGTTGCCTGGAGTTATGTATGATAAAAGAGGATTTTGCTAATTGAGAAGACTTGTACAAAAACAAGTCCTCAAGTTATTAAGGAGTCAGGAGGTTGCCATGGGCCTGATCTGCTTGCCTAAATTCACCAGCCCCTGCACCCCTGCAATGCCCTTCGTAATGTCCATGCCGTGATTTGGGGTAACACAACACAGAGACCTACAGGTTTACGAGAAGTTGTAGATCTGTTTATTCAGAATGGCTCCCTCCTTTTATAGGGGGAGCTGGGAAGGTTCTGGAAACAGTGTGTGGATAATACAAATAAGGAAAGGGTACGCAGGATAATTCCAAAGTTGGATAAGGATAGGAGGGACAACATCCATTTAGGGTAAGCATGGGTTGAGATAACCTTATAGGGAACATCTGCACTGTAGCAGATTTCAACCAATGGGAAAAGGGGGATAAACCGAGGGTAAAAACATATATAAACTAGTGTACAGAGAATTGAAACATTCATTAACAGTGTTCTGAATGGTGTAATAATAAGCTGCAAAGTCCTTGTTCTGCAGGGCATTACACAGGGCTGCCATCTCCTGTCTTTATCCACATGCTGAATTTTTGTTCTTCGTCCTGTTCGTCCATATATATCTTTCTCCACCTTTCAAATTCCTCCCTTCTATTGGGTCATCTCCCACGTGTCTACACATAAGGTCTCACTCCTTCTGCTTCTTTGATCCTCTTCTTTCCAGCTACTGCTTCAATAACAAATTGCAGTACTTAAAAGTTCCTGAAGATCCTTGCTGTTGTTCCAGTCTGTACTCAAGACTCTTTAGGATCCAAATAGTAGGTGTTTTTGTGCCATACATAAGACAGGTTATACACAGAAAACAGTACTGGTAGTCATATTTGGGATAGAAGCAGCACTGTCCTGTGCAACATCAGACTGTAAGGAAACAGGAATGCTAAGTTCAGCCCCTACCTTCAGGCTGAGGAGTTCAAATCCACACTACTTGGCACGAGAAAACTTCCACACTCAGAAAGGGAGCCCTCCCTCTCTGTGGCTGTAGAAAAAGGACCCCAAGATCAACCAAGCACAACTGAGCAGAGGAGCAAATACACAGAGGAGTGCAATATGATAGTAAGCATTTCTAATTGCAAGTCTGGTTGTGAGAGGAGACATCGAGGGTACTGCTATGAACACTGCTTCCACAAACTTTGTACACCTCAGGTGATGTGTAGTCCTCACTGGTGTCTTCGTCCCTACTCCATGAGTATGCTCTGAACAGCAAGAAGAGCATCTCCATGCTTCATCTTGCACATTCTGACACACCCTGCCAACGTGGGAATGCACAGTAGCATGACAGCAGTGGATAACGGATCACACTCAAATCCTGGCATTTCGAGCACTGTTCAAGGAGAAGGACAAGAGTTTGCTTCCCACTGGCAGACCTGGAAAGTTCATCAGTTTCAGGAGACTCCAGTAAAGAGCCATGTTGGTGTTAAAGAAATGAAATACAAATCCTTCATTTATAATAAGAAGGTTAAAAACAAAGGTAGATTTTATCTAAGTAATATTGGCCTCTTTATTAGTTGATACAGGAACTGATTGAATCAAAGGAAAGGCATTGAAGCAGGAAAGGCCTGGTGTGTAGCTCATTCCTACGATATTGTTAATGTTGGATTTTTGTTAAAGGAACACCATTCACTCCCAGATAAATGTAGTATTTTACTGTCTGGGTTATATCACTCATGGTTAAAAAAAAAGAAAAATCTGTCACAGCTTTATTTTTCTTTGATTTTTACCTTGCCAAGAATCCATAAGCAGAGTCTTAAGAGGCAAGCAATATCCTACCATGAAAGTTGGATGTAAACAAAAAAAGTAATCAGATTTATCTTTCAAAGTATGTGCTATATAATGAATATATTTGAAATGAAACATATTATTGCTTCAGGAACAGAGATGCTTGCCTCCCCAATTGTTCTAAGCATTACAGAGTACACAAGGCAATCACATGTAATTGGTATAAATCGAACATCCTGAACTGCCTGGAGCCTAAATTGAGAAAATGGAGAACGAGACCAAAGACCTATAAAATGTTAATGTTTTCTTGAATAGAATGCTGAATTTATATTTTATGATTCAGTTTTAATTCCAAAACTTATTAAATCTTTCTTTCCTGCTTGCTGACATCTACTGTTATTATCCCAGCTCCAGAAAAATACAACATGACTTAAGATCTGCTTTTGAAATTTGGAGGTCTATTCCTATGGGCTAAAATATATCAAGAATTTATGTGTGTGGAGTTTATAGCTAGGTGATAATACTAATATGGTAAGGGTGGAGCATAAATATAATTTATAAATTCAAGATCATCTGTACTAACGAGGAACACATCTTTTTTTTGCTGTCAGACAGGAGTGGAACTTCAAGTTTATTTCAAAGCATTGATTTCCTGCCACTGTTGTATTTTCTACAAGAGGAATGAGCCACTGTTATTGATAATCCAGTCTAATAAGAGAAATATTAGAAAACTTTTATTCAATAATTGTTACTCCTGTTACAGTTTAAATTCTACTGGTTGTTTCATTTAAAGATTACACCCAGCATTTTCCCAATTATTCTTAATTACCATTGCTCTAGCTGAATATATGAAACAATTGGTGCACAAAACTGAGAGACTGGTGGCGAGTCATAGGATTTTAAGGAGTGGGTAAAAGGAAATAGCCTCAGGCAGGTCCTACAGATGTTTGAGTTGGTATATTTAAGCAATGACAGCTTTAGCGTCTGTGTCATTCCCAATCAGTCCTAACCTGGCCAAGAAATGTGTCTTTCCTGTTTAATGTATTTTGTGGAATATCAGAAGGAAAACTGAACGCACTGTTGTGTGCAGATGGGGAACTCTTTCAAACTCTTGCTCCATAGTGGTATTAGATGTCACTCACTGTTACTGCACTTCAAGAGGTGCTCTAAATTATGTGTAATGAGCCTGGTATGAAAGAGGAATCTACTGCTCCAGCTGGATCCCTACAAATCTATAGGGAGACTGATGAGATACATTCAAGACTCTTCAAAGAGCTGGCTGATGTTATCACACATCCTCTCTTGATGATTTTAGAGTGGTCTTGGGAAACTGTAGAGGTCCCAGCTGACTGGAAGCTGGCAAATATTGTCCTGATTTTCAAGAAGGGCAAGAAGGAGGACCCTGGAAACTACAGGCCTGTCAGTCTCTCTTCAATGCTTGGTAAACCTATGGAGATCATTCTGGGAGGTATTGAAAAGAGAGACAACACAATCATCAGTCACAGCCAGCACAGCTTCATGAGAGGAAAGTCCTGCTTATCAAACCTGATTTCCTTCTAAGACAAGGAACCCACCTCTTCGATCAAGGGAAGCTAATTGTTGTAATCTTTTTGGATTTAAGCAAAGCTTTGAATACTGTCTGTCACAGGATCATTCTGGACAAAATGTCCAGCACACAGCTGGATAAACTCATCATGTGGTGGGTGAGCCATTGGCTCCCGTGTCGAGCACAGAGGGTAACAGTGAATGGGGGAACATCAGACTGGCCACCTGTCACTAGTGGGGTTCCACAGGGCTCCATTTTAGACCCTGTGCTCTTCAACATCTTCATAAATAACTTGGGCGCAGGACTGGAAGGGAGGGATACTAAGCAAGTTTGCACATGACACAAAACTGGGAGGAGCTGTTGA
>VYXB01002363.1:13709-34925 GCA_013397135.1 Pachyramphus minor | reverse complement strand
AAAGGAAGGGATAAGGTACAATGGGTCTTCAGGACAGGTGTGATGAAATCAAGGCGTGGACTCTCTGGGGAGGAGCAGGGCAATCAACACCGATGATATCTCGCTTGTTTCTCAAACTGAGGTTTTTTCCCAACTCTTGTAGCCCACAGCTTTCTGCAAACTCCACTCAAATTCCTCTCTGCAGATATGATATTTTTGGGATCCAACAGGCAGGCACTGATCTCTTCTCTGTGGTGACCAGTGAGACAACCTGAGGGAATGGCCTGAAGTTGTGTCAGGGGAGGTTTAGGTTGAATATTAGAAAGGGTTCTTCACCCAGAGGGTGGTTGGGCACTGGAACAGGCTCCCCAGGGCGGTGGTTACAGCATGAAGCCTGACAGAGTTCAAGAAGCATTTGGACAATGTGCAAGAGACACATGGTGTGACTCTTGTGGATGGTCCTGCGCAGGGCCAGGAGTTGAACTCGATGATCCTTGTGGGTCCCTTCCAACTCGGCATGTTCTGTGATTACTTGATTCTGAGTTTCACCATGGCTAAAAGACAGAATAGTTTTGAGGTATTTTTTAGAGCTTTGAACATCACTGATTTGATTTGCAAGTTTAGTTGCATTCATTGCACAGGAATTCCACAAGCCTGAATAACACAACGCATTTCTTTTGGAAAATTTAGGTTTAGGAGAGTAAAAGCATTAAGTCACATGCTTTCTACCAATATAGTAAGATTAGTGTACATTGTCACTTCCTGCATTAAATGGGCACAGAAACCCATTCCTGAGAGGACAGTGATTCCTGTTCTCGGCAACAAGGAGCTTGATTAACAAAGCACATGCTGTAATTTAAAAAAGTCTCAAAGGAGAGTGAATAGATTTTTGTACTCTAATCTGATTAAACATTATATCATTTTTATGGATTCCAAATACTATTTAGAGATCATGGATGTGAAAATCAGTTTCAGTTGGTAAGTGATGGGATTGTTTTATGACATTACCTTTTGTTAACCATTACACTTCGTTAAAGATACCATAAGCTACATTGTTCCTCTGCTATTTGCAATCTATAGTGTATGTGCCAGCAGAATACACTAGAGCAGGAAATGTTATTTAAAGTAAGGTATGGATAAAGTCTGTACAAAAATGAGTACTAATCTTGGTTGCTGCTTAATATCTCTCTTAACACTTCTATAGAGACGTTATTTGATAATATAGTTCCAAAAATGAACTTAGTTCCTTGAAGATAAGTTAAGAACTACTTCGCCATTTAATCTGTGAGCAATGCAATTTCAGTTTTGCAACCACAGCAGTACTGCACACAGTACAAAACCAAAGCCTCCAAAACCTTTTTTATTAGTGGGATACCTATGTCTTGTTGTGATCTACTCAGCTACATTTCCCCATGTAATCTTAGCTACCTCATCCTATAGGAATCTCCACATATGAATCTACCATACCAGAACAAATCCCACAAGACTGTCTTTCTGCCCTTCAAAATTATTCTTGGTCACAAAGAAATCCTTTTGTGCAATAGCTGACTGTATAAAACACTTAAGATGGGCAGAACTCTTTCATTCCCTCATGTTCATAGCACACTGCTGTTTTCCTGCTGCACTGGATTAACATGTGCTTCAACTCCCTTCTGCTGAAGCTATAAAACTTTGAAAAGTAAAACCAAATTAAAACAGAAAAAAAAAAGAACACTCTTTCAGAGCAACATGGCTTTCTCATGACTAGGGTGTTTTCATATGGAATGAAATGATTTAGCAAACACAGTAAAACCAGCAGCTACTGTTTTTACAGTTCTGAATAATTTTTTTCTTTGCATGTTGATTCTTGTAAATCATGTCTTCAAATAATTTGTTCACTTCATGCCTAGCATGAACTTAGAGCTGTATGCTGCAAGATAGATATTTAAGTTATAATGATGTAAGTCTGGATTACAGTAAATTCTTTTTAATTTAGTGGAGAGGTGTGTGTGTTTGGATTAAATACCCCAAGCTTAAATATCCAGACACCCAAACTGAATGTTTGAAATATGTTAACTTTGTTTAAGTAATTTCTGCCTTACAATACAGTTTTGCTCCATATTGATAAGCCTCTTGCTTTTGCCATCCAGAGGAAGACAGACCTTGCTCTTTTTGACCTTTAAGAGCTAACAGATAGATGGGCCTTCACCAGGTTATTTCCACCAACTGGATTAGTCTGAAAGGTATCTGGTACTTCTTTGGTTCATTTTATTTACTTACAAAAAATACACATCATATTTTTATTCCCAAATCAATGGTGGTTTCTCCTTATGGATCTTTCCAAAAGATAGAAAGTTCAGCTGCCCCTAGACTCTGCAAACCCTGTGAGGAATACTTCACACTTCACACAGATTTTGCAATCAGTTCTTTACCCAGCCCTGCTTTTTCAATTGCCTCCTGCAATATCTGTCACTGTCAAGCAGCTATACACATAAAGACTACTTGAGGAACCCTTTTTCTCTCCTCAGCTTAGTTCTCACTAAGTTCTCTCTACATAGCATAGGCTGGGATCACTATTGCTTATTCTAGCTATTATGAAACAGAGAAGATTTTTCTCCTTTTTAGAAGGCAATTAGCTCAGCATGTACACTGCACGTGAGGAAAAACTTTATTAATAGTGACTGTCATCTGGGAAAAGTAATTGAGTTGAGCCAGTAAGGATAGAGACACAAGGTTCAGAGGGCAGAGACACAACTTAAGCTGGTTTTGACACTAGTTGTTTCCTATTAATTTCTCAGTTTGCTACTTTCAGAAGTAAACAGGGAAGATAAGAGGATATATGCTGTTAAAATTATTTAAGCAAGTTTTGCAATAGGATTTGTCAGTCTTCTTATAAGGGCAGCAATTCCCTTTTGTATTAAGTAACAGAAACCAAAGCAAAAAAACCTCCACCAAACAAACAAAAAACCCAAATCCAAAAACAAAAGCCAATTTCACTGCTGCAATGCTGACATTTGCTTGAATTTAACTGTTTTCTCTTAAGAAGATTAGAATATGTCATTATAAACTCATATGAAACTACTATTTTTCAAAATTGTGTAGACGAAAAAGTTTACAGTGCTGGCATATAGGCATGTATGGAATTATTGATAACAAGGATTTGAAGAGAACAGTTTCACACTACCTATATAATACCGATATTCAATGAAACAAAGGCAAAAGATGCAATTCCTAAAAGAAAGATGTAAGAAAGAAGTAACAGATTGTTATTTGAGTCTAACACCACCAAGACTTAAGAATTAGTGGACAATAGTTATTGTTTGTTCAACTGTTTGCTGTATCAGTATCTGTGTTTGAGGAAGTTACAGGCAGCATCTGATACTGGCTTCCTGTGGTGAAGCCAGGAGCAAAGCCCTGGAGGAACTGCTGCTCTAGGACTCCAGCTCAGGAACATGGGATCTCTGAAAACTTAAGTGAAATTATGTGAGGGTGTCCTATTCTGAGCTTGAAAGCCTAATCAAAATGTGAAGGGGAAAGAGATAAACACATTGTGACTGAAACTGCTTGTTGCTGGAGTACTCAGTTCCTAGCCCTGGAAGTCGTAAGTGGCAAAGCTGAGGATCACACAAACACATCCCCAGGCAAGTTTCTATCAAAAACATTGGTGAGCTGAAGCAGAGACATGTTTACATTTCAGATTCCATGTCTCAGAACTTGCCACAGACATTTAAAATTGTTTAGTTGATGTCCCCAGTACTAAGGGACATTTTCAGATTTAGATGACAGCCTCATGTATAATTTTCTGTTTGTACATATTTACCACCCTTCAGAAAAGTGATGACATCAATAGCAAGAAGCAGCATTCTATCCTCCAGTTTATGTACTCAAGCTGAGAAATAGATGTGCAATCCACAATTTTTCCTGGGTTAGTCTACAGCTAAGGCACATATCCAGTCAAATCAATGAGGCAGGGCTGACAGAAATGCTGGATGGTACCATGTCCTCAGAAAAATGTTTCAACACATTTCAAAACAAAAAATATGAGCCAAAAAAGTAAGTACCCATCTGGTATTTATCTGCAATTCTGCAGAAGAACCACTTGCCAAATGAGCATGTTATATTCTGCTTGATCTAAAGCACATAACATGCCAGCAAACTTTTATATCCTTCCCTACCCCTACCGTCACTCAATTAGACATCTATGGTAACATATTACATAAAGATAGTCAAAGATGTAAAAACAATGTTTGGAAACAGAACCCAGAGCATGCAGTTCTCACATAGGAAACTAAAGTGTTCTCAGTAACCAACAGGATCTGCCAAAGCAGCTTCCCATTCATGCCTGTAAAAAAGTCACATCTCTCAGCACATAAAATCAGTTGATTATACCAAATTGGCTATTCTACTACACTTTGAAATCTGGATTTCTGTTAATAGAAAGGACACTTGCCTGCTTGCCTGGTTTCTCCCAGTTCATTCCCTCATCTCTTGTGCTGCATGATGCTCCTTTTCCCTTTAGAACTCCATCTGCCCCTTTATACAGGTCTTTGATTCACCATCTGTTAGGTTATTACATGAATGGAGGCTGTACATGTTGCTCTTCATTGAAAAGATCCTTAGCAGAGAAACTGCAACTAACACTGGAGACATTTTGAAGGCATGCTGGTGCCTCTTCCAAACTATATTTTCTCACCCAAGTTCCATTTTGCAGCTCCAGTACCCAAAGTAGTCCTGACTCTAGTTGTCTAGCATTTCCCATCCTGTTGGTAAACACCTGCTGTCTTTGGATCACTATGGAGTGATCTCTGAGTCTTTCATTCCTTGCCGAATCAATTGAAAATGGGGGTGCAGCTATTCTCTTGTGAACAGACAATGCTGTGAATAACTAAGCTGTGAGTACAGGAAGGGAAATCTGCAACAGTGAACAGAGCCAGAGTGGGTGGTATGGGGAGGCATTCCTCAATGTTCCCAAAGCTAATCAAGCTTTTCTGAAACTCTGGGTGATAAGCTTGCTTTTTGATGTGTCTCCAGGTGCAGAGAGAAGAGAAACATCTCCCACTGAATCAAGGTAGCCAAGCCCCCAGCCCTGTTGAGGAAGTATACAACTAAGAGGTATGAGTGTTCATCATTCCTGATACATTACAGAGTCTGTGCTTCAACATGCAAACCACTGATTTTGTCCTTCAAGTCTTCTTCAAGTTTTTAATCACTATTTGAAAGTTTGTACTGTGATTTTCTGGCTTAAAAAATTAAACATTGGTGCACAAAGTAACAAAACATAACGTTTCAGGTGTGAGATCTATTATATCCCATCTTCAACATATTTTCCAAAAGGCACCTCCACAAAAAACCAGAACACTCAAAAACCAGAACAGCCATATAAAATGGATATAAATATAGAAGGGAAAGAAGATGAAAAAGAATAAGAAGCAAAGGCAGGTATTGATGAATTAAGTCACTGCACTTTGAGATTTATAAACATTTATGATGTTTCAAAGACAGAGACTGTAATTTAGACCTAATGTCAATGCATTCAGACATCAAAAGGAAGGGAGAACAGGGCCTCACATCTAATTTGAAATATTTTAAGTACCTGCCATCCACTTTGGCTGATGAGGTCTAAAAATGCATGTGCAGTACATTCTGTAATTACATGCAAACATTTAAATAATGGAGCCAGAGTATATTTTCAGCACATTTGTCTGTGTACTCTTTGTCTGGCTAATTTATCTATCTCAAGCAACTTTTATGTTTAGGTCTTCTCTGTACTCCTCCTATATCAGATCTAAGATTTGTTGGTTTATTCAGAAATACACAAAGAATTGTCAATTTGTGGTGCATGTTTATTTCTGCAAGCTACACATATTCAATATTAAATTCTATTAGAGACTGGAAGGATAGTAAGCATATGAAAAGTTTTGACCTTTATGATTAAAAAACTCCAGTGACGGATAGGTTTTGATTAAGTGAAAATCATCATAAAGCCATAGTTATATGTTCAAGGGCAGAAAGATTCCCCCATAAACAGAAAAATTCTTGCCGTTAAGACTCAGACTCAAGAGAACTTTGTTCCATTTACAGTACTAGCACAGTACTCCTGTTTGATTACTGTACAAGGCACTTGAGACAATTCTCAGAAGTAATTAGCCTTTGCAGTGTCTAGGGTCATGCATCAGTGCCAAGTTTAGAACTGCTATTTCATGTTCAATCCACAACCTGAGTGTCTAAAGAAAGGATATTCATGATGTGGGAGAAGTAAAGCACAGAAGAGACTTGGGCTCTTTCTAGGTATGTAAATAGGGTGTCTTCTCAGTCACCTATAAAAGGTAGCCGCAAGAAAAGCAGAAGATGATCATCAAAGCCAAGTATTTAGTTGTGTGATGCCAGAGGAATTTGCTTTAGATATGCCTGTTTACGATATGTTGGTACCTACAGTACAAATGCCTTGTTTGCCTACTGGTTGGAGAAGTCTCTAATATGCAAAACCGTAGTCTCAGGGCTGGTTCAAAATATCATAAAATTAATGAAATCTTTCCACAGACTTCAGTCAATATTTGATCAGCAACATAACTTTAAGAGCATTAAGTCCTTTTCAATACCTTTAATTGAAATAATACCTCCCAGGCTGCCAAGAAAATGGAGGTTTCCATATCTGAACACATGCAGTAACTATAAAAATACCACGTGGGTCATATTAATTTAATTACAGTAGATGAGTAACAAGCAAACATTTCTTGTACTTAGTTAAACAAGTGATGAAGTTGCACTAGTAATGATTCGCATCGTTGCTTGTTCTGATGATCAGTATCATCTTATCTGTACAATTTGTTTATTGAATCCAACAGTGACATTCATATGTAAAAATTTAAGTGACCTGATTTCAAGGTCTTTTTGAGAGACTTTGGTGAATTTCAGTCAATTGGCAGGACTAGAAGCAGGAATAGCATACCCAAGTTGTTCAGGCCACTAATGTTCCTAACATTAAGAAACAGGAAAACAGGTTTTCTTAAAATCATACATGATTTTTGGGCAATTTCCTGAGGTTTATGACACTTTAGTTATACTCATTCCCATGTTCTACAAGGAGCCATTAACCAGTATCTGTAAGTTGAAACAAAAATGTTACTGTTTCCCATACCAGTCGTTATCTCTCTCACAGCTACTTGTTTTTTAGTAGAAAGAAAATATTCTAATATTCTGCTTATTAATATGCAAGCAACAGTGGGTTTTGTTTGTTTGTTTTTAGATTGTCTGTCAAGTCACTTTATTGTGGAAGTTGTCTCCTGAGTACTGGAACTTCGTAAAGTAGCACCTTTGTACCCAACAAACCTTTATTTTGTGCAGTCAGTATTTTTCTTTGACATTTTAAACAACAATTTTTCCCACTGAAGCCATTAAAGTCAAGAAAGTGCAAGTTGAGGGCAAGTTCTCTCATAATGATCAATTTTCTTGAAACACATTTAAGAGATATTTTTCTAGCTATCCAAGCATAGATCATAAGTTTGCCTTGCAGACCCTGTGCTAACTGACAAAGAGGAAAGGTGGGGAAAGAAAATCACTGTCATTAACCCAGGCTGAGTCTGCAAACTGATAGTTACAGAAGAGCTTAGTTCTACATGCAGTCTGGGATTCATAGAGCAATGATGCCCATGGGGTGTGCACAAGTCATTTGGTCAAAATAAATGAATGGCCTTACTCCAAATGTGAACTGTTTATTCACTTATAGCATTGATGAGTCCAAGATACAGCAAAACCAATCAAGTATGAGCTATATTGAGGTATAATAGGGAAGGGCCAGACTTCTAAACAAAGTGTAGAAGTGGATAAAAGAAGTATTCAGGTAAAATGGGAAACTTCAACTCATTAGCAGAAGTTCATTCCACAGCTACTTTATCAAGCAGAACTCAAGATAATTACTGCTCCTGAAATGCCAATGATCATCCTCTATACTTCAGTGAAATGCTAGCTCTTTCATTTAATGTCTAGCTGTATAAATACCACTAGATCTCTTCTAGAGACCCTGAAAAGCCATATACTTTTGATACAGATTTTAATACCTTTTTTCTTCAATAACTTCCTCACATGCTTGATGTCCTTTGTATTTCCTCTCCTCTTCTCAACACAAAGCATGTCACTAATAAAATCTCAAAACCAAATCATTTCACCTGTTGCCATCTACTGAGCTCTTCTGAAACATCTAGATTTTTGGAAACACATTATTAAAAATAATATGACTGTTGGCTTTCTTTACATAACTGTCCAAAAATATTATGACTTTCCTTCAAGTTCTCCTGACTAGACAAAATCTCCTTCCCCCCAATTACAACATTGAAGTTCACTATTCTGAAAGTGTGTGTTCCTTCCCCATTTGTGCTTAAAGAATTTAATAACTGAGCTTGTAATTATTTCTCAACCTCATCCTTCTGGTTTCTACTCACCCATTCTTTTGCAGGTAGCTTCTCTCACTTGTGGTTTTCATTCCCTCTCATTGTCTTTCTGTGTGACAGTAATACACAGATTTTTTTTTTCTCCCCTTCATAGCTTTATCTAATTTCAGTCAAACACTTTTCAAATAACAGTCTTCTTATTCAGTGCCCCACTCAATATTTTTCTCTTCCTAACAGCATGATATTTAGAGACAAAATAAGCCATTACTGTAATTACTTAATATTTGCATCACACCAATTCACTGAGACAGATATATCCATAATTTTCTCTACAGAGACACCTCAAGAACTAACTAAGCTCACATATCTGTAAACATAGCAAGTCACACCTATCTATCTACATCAAATCCCAGAGAATTGCCATGGTAATTTCAGTGCTAAGCTCAATACAAAAACAAGCTGTGCACTGCTTGTTCACCAGGCCTAAGTTTCTATTCACTACAACTGAAAAGGAAAGGATCAATCATGGTATTTTGCAGCTGCCTCACAAGAATTGTTTCAAATGCTGGGATCATTGCAGGTGGTTAAGTCAAAAATCAAGAGATATTTGCCAAGGATTATTTAATCTTTTAAAGCTTTGGTGCTTTTTAAAAAAGGTTGAATTACCTTCAAAATCAGAACAAATAAGCAATTACGAAACATAATTTTTCCAGTAATGTAATTGCTTTCAGCCATATTTCTTGGACATTTTATATTTGACAGAAAGAAGGAAGGATCATGCTCATTTCTTTTGTGTAAGTGGTGAACCTGATGAACTCAGTCAATTACATGATACCCTTGATCTGTTTGTACAAGAGGAGAAGTGAATTAAAGGTTTTTATCTGGAATGAAAAGAAAAAAAGACAGAATGTTGACATTAATGGTCATCATGGTAAATAGTGCGGCCATTGCTTATTGCTGTTAGATTGTGCTCCAGTTATACAGGTGCATGCTGAGACATTGTTCACTCCAAACAACTTCAAATGCAGATATTTTTCAATTTTTTCATTGTGTATGGCAGCCATGTCTCTCAGAACACCATATGACAGTAGTATACCTCAGAATCTCGAGGCATATGATGAGTTCCAGACAGATTGTATGAAAAATGACTAGTGATTTTCATCCTCCTCCTCCAACCACCCACAAACCTGGTTTCCTCTCTCAAGATCTGTAGTGAAGTAGCACAATAACTTAACAGCTAGTCTTGAGACCTCACAACCCACAGAGAATCCAACTAGCTATTGTACATATTTCTCCTAAAGTCTTTTTCAAACACAGGCCAAGACTTGCAATACAAAGCACGTTTCTTACCTCATTCCTTGCCAGAAGGTTTTCAGACCCTCAGCTGCTCCCTTATTTGGCCTCTGTCTCTCAGAGTTCATCTGACACATCAGTTAACCAGAGGCAGAGTTTAATAACAGTCATCTCTCAATGTACCCATCTGGCACAGTAAAACCAATTCCAGGTAGCACCTTATTTTTGGATCTGCCTTCCATTCTCATCTACAGCAGCCAATTCTACCTCACGCCTGTTAATTACAAAACACACCTCTCAAATTCTGTCTAGTTAAATGAGTTGGCATCCATGAAAGATGTCTTTAGAAATTCAGGGCCCATTTTTCCTTCCAATTCCTGACTTACAATTTTTTGTATTTCTCCCTTTGCTGTTGAACATTTTCTATCACCCTGCACAATAGTCTGCTTTCAAAATTAATTTCTTAAATGAAGGGAAATTTTGTTACCCTTCTCTTCTATCCTTCATTTTCTCCTCATGCTGATTTTGAAGCATTCAGACATATTCCCAGTCTTGATTGCTCTGAGTGATAGAAAAAGTATGTTTTTCCTCCCCTTAGCCCTTCTGCCAGGAGCTTTTAACACTTTCCCAACACGGAAGACAATGATGTACAACTGGTTTTAAGTCTTCTACATTCTGCAAAGATCCTGCCTGGACATTATTCTTACCAATCTGCTGCATTTTCTTGCAGGGTATCTTGGTGACCAAATTCCTTTTCACAGCTATTTCCTGCTTCCAGCCTTTGAACAGCACTTTTCTTTCTGCTTCTTCTTCTTCTTTTCACAAAGATTCTATTCATACTGTCAACTTTTCCTGATCCCTTAGCATACAGAAAGCCAAGGCCACTGTAGGAAATCAAGATCAAAACCATCTTCAGCACTTACCACTCACTTGATCATTGCATTCAACACAGCTGGCTCAGCTCTGTCTTCAAATCATAGTCTGTCAATCCTTGTTTCACCCAGTTTCCTACAGAAGCTACCTTCTTCCTCTTCAAGCATATATTGGTTAGATGGGGCATCTGAACAGGGCTGATAGAGCTTTTGGAATTACTGTTTGATTACGATGAGAATTATCAGAGAATAAGCACATTTTAGTTGTTTTTATCTAAGAAATCAAATTTTTATGAGTTAGAATCCCTTTAAATTCGGCCCCTATTTTCTCTAAAATTTTACTCATCCTTGAATACAATGAAGCCTTCTGTTAGGATATGTGAAAAAATGTTTTGGTTTTGTCTCCTGAACAGAAGCAGAACTGAATATACCATTTTCCCCCCAACCTTTAAATGCTTTACAGCACATTTTTAGCTTTCCGATAGCTTGCTGGTATTCTTGCAATACAATCCAGATTATTTATTGATGTTATGAGAGCATCTTGCAAAGTCTAGTCAGAGACTGAGACACCATTTTTCTAGCTGATGGATAAAACCATTAGAACATATCAAACTTTTTTCATTCCAAATGGAGAAGACAAAATGCTAAACTTTTACAAATGCAGTAGAGTTTCTTTATATCTCTCTGTGACTCCTGATATATGCACTAGTAGTTATGCCCTCAGTTACCTAAAATACCATGTTTCTATTAGCTCCATGCTTGATCAGTCAAGTGAACACAGTTTGGATCATCTGAAGAACTGATCCTTTTTAAAAAAAATCCTGTACTCACACTCAGAATATTTAATTATATTTTCAATAATAGGAAACAAACAAAAAAATTACCTTATACGCTGTGCTATTCATGCATGGACAGAACGCTGAGACTGTCCAGCACTGTGTACTACCCACCTACAGTCTGTTAGCTGCATTTGTTCCAAAATATACTGCACAGCCACCATCTGTCAATCATAAATGCTGTGGCCAAAAAGAAATTTATTAATTTAGAAATACTGAAAAACACTGTTGCTCATGGAAATGCTAGCAAAGGTTATTAGACATGTTGATCAGCATTATAAACAAATATTCATTGGCTTTTTTTTGTTTGCTTTCTTAAAAAAAATCTGCTCCCCAACACATTTTAATATGAAGTGAAGAATTCATTGATACTTTGGCATAGGAACAAGCTGCTGCTCTAGTGAATTAATTCAGTAATTTTGATATTATTTCTTGCCTTACCAAAAAGCTAAGAATGTCAATAAATAACATTTCTTTTCCATTTGATAATTAAAGCAGCCTAAACCAGACAGTTTCAAGGACTAATAAAAGCTGCTGGAGCCCATGTAAAATGATGAGAACAATGTCGTACCTACAGATAACCAAAGGGAATGTCGAGCAATGAATAGAAGCTAATATAAATCCTATAATATAGATCCAATTAGGAAGTAAATCCAAAGAAGATGGACTTTTTAATCAAATTTAGATTTCAGAAAGATTCCAATCTCTGGTTAAAAGTGAGAGCAACTGTACATACAGAGACTCTTTAAAGAGAATGAGTACAAATTAAAGGAGAATGCCTCCAACCTGAAGAACCTCTGTTAACAAAACCTAAGAAACATCACAAGACCCTTTCTTTCTGAGGTGCAGGAGAGAAAGAAAGCCGACGACGTGATGAGCCTCTCCTAATTCTTAATACCGGGAAGGACACTAATGATTCCATAGTTACCTACAGGAGCATCTACCTATCAAATCTCCCATTATCATCTTCTCATAGTTGGATTGCTGCTACTTTCTTTTCTGCTTAAAATATGGCAATGAAATGGAACTTAATAAAGCATCTCCCAGACAGAGCTTTCTTGGCTTGAGAACTATCATTGACTTGGTAAAAAGAATAACACTGACCTCTGAAATTCACTCCATAAGACCCATGTATATACAGCACATCAATATTTAATTGCAGCTTAGAGTAGCTCACAACATAACATTCTTAATTTTTCAAGTTATTAGTTTTAAGTGTTTATATCAGACTAATACAATGCTTGGGTTCACAGAACAAGTAGCGTTCCAGGACTCATTTGTTTGTCCATGAATAACACTTCTGCTTTCCCAGCCCTTGCTACCTCTGAAGGAAATTCTTGTTTTTTCTGATGTTCAGAGGAGAGTGCATGCTAAAGGCATATGCATATAAATTGATATAGAAATATACCTTCCACTAATTGAATTGTCTTTTTTACATTATAATTTTAAAATATTGAGTGCAATAATACTCAAATCTTCTTAAGCGTAATAACAGTTATACTTAGGAAGTGATGCTTTTCTCTCCTATCAGAATGTTAAGAAGAAGAAAATTTTCAGATTTTTGCCCCTGTGTTTCTTTACACAATGTTTTCCTGCTGGTGGAGAATCAAAAATGCACTGGTATGTTTGTAAATACATTCACATGAACACCAAGCAATAACTTTGGATAGCCAAGTGAGATCTGACCCATTGCTTGCTCCTTAAAAATATTTCCCTTCATTTTCTTTGGTATTTGCATAATTTGCACACTTACCTGAGGACATAAAGGAAAACTATGTCTTTCAATGGTTTGGCACTTTTGTCATAATGCACAGATTTTGGTATTTTAAGGTAACCACTTCACATCTACAGGCATGACCTCTTTTTACATTTGATGGCCTAGGATTTCTAATAATAAGACGTTTCTCTGGTTGCGGTAACATGTAGGTGTAATGAATGAGTACATAGCATAGATCTTGAGTTTTTACTGTACTAAAATTAAACTTCAGGGTCAAAAAATCCACCAAGTTCATTTAATATCGAGAACAGGCAGAGTAACACACTCTCTTATCTTGTATTTCAAAAATTTGACCCCTGAAAAATAAGAAATTAAAACTAGATGAGAAAGGAAATTCGTAGCTAAAATAGTCTAATACATAACAAGTAACACTTCATAAGTAAATTCTCCAATGTAGCTGGAGTCTGTGTCCTGCAAATTCCTAACAGAACTGACTGTTAACTTGAAATATTTTACAGTATATATTAAAGTATTTGGTGTTTCTGAACAATGACTTAAAGTGCAAGCGTAACAAAATAATACTTCTCCAGGGAATATTTCTTTCTACTTTTTCTGTGGAGTTTTCCCCCTACTGTGTATTTTTTTCAAAGTCCTCTGAATTTATTACTGTATTACTTTTCTTGCTATTTAAACTCTTAATAATTTTTACCACAGAATGTTGGAGCTGTAAAAGACCTCTGGAGATCATCGTGTCCAAATAATCCTAGATAAACTTTTAGATCAGTGATATTTTATCAATAAGTTCCACAGGGTAATTCTAATTCACCCTTTAAAAGCATTTCCATTTATCAAGCTTAAAAAGATGTTAGGATTTTTTTTTCAATATAAGGCCCATCATTCATCAAAAAAAAAAGAGAAAAGACAAAAAAGACATAATGCCATGTAAGGCTTGCCATGTGTTTCAGGCTGTGTAAATTGAATCCTAACCATGCAACAAACTTGACAAATTTAAATATTTTTTTCTTATCTTTAATGGTCTGAATATGAAAGGGATCCCTAGTCAGATTTTTAGTTAAATTAATTAAATTAAAAATATAAATGCACTAACTCAATAAAGGAGTGGTCAGTAAAATCCTGTATCATAGTCAAACTATAGACTTCACATCACTTTTTAGATTATCTTATGCATATTACTAGAAGGTGACATAAATGTTAGTGACTCTGCCTTTTATAATGCATGTTATAATAAAATTTTACTAATAACATATATGGCATACAAATATATAGTATAATAGGATAATATAATATTCATACTATATCCCACTATATTTAGGTATACTGTATCGCACCTACTCAAGATAGCATAGCACACTTATACATCATAATTATGTGCTATTAATTGGATAATATATTATTTATCCATCATTGTTGCTCCTAGATGTAATTGATTGTAGGGAAACAGAGTATAAAATTTGTTGAACTGCTTCAAAATTTGTATCACAACCAGCTGCTGCTGGGTTGAAATTTCACCTAAGACCTTGAGTATTGTTTGTGTTTTATTTATTATTTTTCATACTAGGAACTGTTGTAACATTGCATCAGAATTGGTGACTCACGTAATTTATAAGGCCTTTTTTTTTTTTTTTATGGAGCACAGCCTTTCTCTGATCAATAAAAGATAAAGATAAATGGCGATAAATTAACAGCTTTTAAATTCCCTTTAAATCTAACTTTATTATCACATATATATTGTGCTAGATCAGCAGAGCATAGAGCACAGAGGCCTCCTTCCTGTCCAGTAGCATGGCTATACTCTTTTGCAGTACAAATCAGATTTCCTGTTGTCGTGGGTTTTACCAGTAAAATCTACCTGGACCTGACCACTTCAGCCCAGGGTGGGCTGGTAAAACCCACGACACCTGTCCATAAACCAGAGGCCCTGTATTACCTGGCAAATAAGTGATAAATCTAAAAATTTTAAATATTCTTTTTTTTACTAGAAAAAAACCCTCAGGTTTTCTTGGGTTTTTGTCAATAAATGGGGCTCTCATTTAATCTCACAGAGAGATACAAAGTTAATCAAGGTATGCAGTATTTGGTTAGTTCTAGTTCTTTCATGAATTAGTAAACCCTCACCAGGTTTTCCAAACCCTAAAATTTAGACTTGACCCTTGAGTCTTCAAATGATATGGAAAAGATAAATTTGAGCCACCCATTTATAACATCATAGTTTTATGTTAGATCTCTTTAACTCTTAGGACAAGCAACCTCAGCTTTCATGAAAAAAAAATTATTAGAGAATTAGGTAGTAATGTATACCTAACTATGCACTGATATTAACCTCCGCCCTGTCAATAAGGCAGTCTGAAGGCAGATTAGTTCTCATATTTAATTATCTTTTTAGTCCACAGAAGTTTTGTCTTTTTTTCTGCTTTTGCACCTCATTAGTCATGATCAAAGTGTATTCCTCCTAATAGTGCCTTAATGTGATGCTTTGATCACATTTTCTGACTAATTTGAAAGTCCGTTAACTGAATTACAGCAGAGCCTGGTGCATTTGAAGTTTTTGGAACCATTTTCCTGGGGCCATTTCACTTCGAAAAATTTTAGGTATTTAATTGAGGTCTCCACAAGCCTAGTTGCTCTGGACTTCTTATATAATTGAGAAAATAAGACATGTCCAGTGAAAAGCGAATCAAGTATCTCCAGAACATGATTTGACCCTTCCATGGGCCAGATCTTTCTCAGGTGGTTTCCACTGATTAGAAAAAGGGACTCTGTCAATGAGGATCTGAATTTAAGAAGCATATTTAAGTTCCTAGAAATAACTAGGAAAACTGTGGCCGGTGTTTTATGTCAGCCCAGGGTGGGCTTATCCTTGTACTAGTAACAAAGGGCTATTTTAATGGTTCTCACATACAGGTATCAATGAGCTCTGAGAGCATATGGGCTCTAGAATAAACACCTTATGCCTAGGTTCTTTTGTTATGTACTTTGCATTTCCATACCTAGTATATCCTACCCATTTCAACTATCCATATGCTTGCTTTAAGGCCACCTTAAAGCCATCTTAAAACTACTGGCAGAAATCTTTTATCAGAAGGAATGGATCCACTCCAAAATTCATCCTCAAAAATGTACCCAAAGCAATTTTACTTTACATAAGTAGTTCCACTGTCAATTTGATTCTGCCTCTGAAAATTGTTTGGTGAGGGATCAGTCATGTAGTCAATGGATATAGACACACAAGGCCACATGCTGAGTATCCCATGTTCAGAAATCAGTAACTACTTCAGTCAATGGAATAAAAACATGTTTGGTGCGTACTTAGGAATCCTTGAAAGAAGAACTGTGTCAAAATCCTCATTAGAGGCTGGCTTATATACGCCCTCTGTGAGAGCTCAGTGGAAAATAATTCCTAAGAAATTTTACACGATTCTTCACTACCCTGGAGTCATATATCAAGAAGTGCCACTGAACTTGTTGCTATCAATAGTCAGTACAGTATCAGGTGAATTAAGACATAGTAGTCATTAACTTAGAATATAGTAAAAGCAAAAATCTTCGTGCTATATCAGATTAACTTCTGTGCTATAAAACGGTGTGCAGTCAAATGGCTGGCTGCTGCGTGCTAAGCCGGCCATATGCTTCAGCAGATGCAACCCAAGCCTGTGATGCAGGTAGCAGGGAATGCATCCTTTGAATCAATGTTTCCTCATACCTGGGCACCAGTTTCTCAAACATTCCCTGCTTGCCTCACCTTAGAGGCCTCTGAGGAAGAACATTACTCAAATTAGGGTTACCAGACTTTCTGAGACACTGTGAGAGCACAGGTGCAGGAGAAATAACAGCAGCACTGTGTGTCTTCCTACTCAATGGGATCACTCAAAACAAAAACAGAGATATGAAAGGCTGTAAAAGTTCTGTTCCCACTGTGATTATTTTAACATAGATAGTGCTTAAAAAACTAATATGTAATCAAAATAAAAACTAGCTAAAATATAAGGTTCAAACATAAAGTTTGGCAATGGTTTTCTGGAGTTTACCTCTACTGATGCTTAAAGAAGCTTTTTCCTCCAACTCTTGGAACACTGTGCCTAAGCTGCAGTTTCATACTATGCAGTGAGACTTCATTGTCCCATGAAGACAGTCTGTATTTCTCTCATATTCTGTGAATACAAATTTATTGTTAATTTTTGTAGCTGCCCAGACACTCACAATTAGCACTTTCATTTTCTGCCAGTTGTTTAGTCATATCTAATTACTATGAAAGGTACAGAAAATCTTTTTGAAAAATCACTGAGTTTTCCCAAATGCATCTTGACAATTTTATTTGGCTTCATAATTTATTGTGTTCATTTGCCTACCCTGGCAATGAATTCCAAATCTTATTACCATACAAACCTCATCTTGCCCTTACGCAGCTGATATAGATTCCATATAAAGAAACCATGAAGTCTTTATTACTTTACAAGAGCAAAGGGTGGTATTTTCTAGAGTATTAGGAACTCGTCTAACTCTGCTGGTGGAATTAAAAGACTACTTTGGTGAAATCTTCCCTTCCAAACACTGTCTTGCCCATGATTGTAGGTAGATTAGTTAAGTCTTATTCTTAACTGAAGATCCAACTTACCTCCTCAAAATCCAAAGGTAGGTTTTTAACTGGCTGAGATAAAATCAATTTGATTCCAAAGTGCCTTAGATTTTTTTAGTCAATGTTATTTTAATACATCAGGAAGAACTGAGGTGTTGTGCTATGGTTACAATACAGAAGACAAAATAGGCAGTTAAGGGATTATTTCACTGGTTGATTCGATTATATTGGATGCTGGAAAGGTAGAATCTCCAAATATAAATGTTTTTAAATCAGTTCTCTTTTTGCTGACCTAGCCAAGATGTATAAGCAGATGTGTTCCTCTTTCTTGGCACGCCATCTTTGGCAGGCTGTGACACCATACTATGAGAAGGCAGAAGTCAGAGCAAGGGTAAACTGTCAGAAAGCAGAAAAGGTGAAGAGTTTTTAGAGGAGAGAAACAAGAGGACTGCTGCACTAGCTTATGACATGCTGGCTGCAGTGTGGGCTGGCTGGAATAGAGTTCAAAGCAGGATGTACAGAAGCTGTTAGCTGCAGGAATCTTGCAGAAGGAGGAACTGAGAACTGCTTACAACATGCTGTAGTTGAATGCTGGCAGATTCCATTTTTATAGAAGAAAACTAAGGTAAGATAGAGAAAGCCTCAAAGCCTATGGGACACAGGGCTTGGAGCTAGTGCAGGTTTTTAAAGAAATAATAAAAATAATGCTTTAAGCAGTGACTTAACCCAGATCAAGAAATGAAATTGCTCTCCTACAAACTTTCATATTGAGATATGCTGCACTTCAACATTGTCTTTAGGAAGTTCTGCCACATGAACATGCATGCATGTTTAAGTATGTGCGTGTCAGTGTTTGAGGAGACTATGTGTGCGTGTGCCATCAAAAAGACAACAAACTTATCCCAAAAAACAAATCTTTAAAAGGAGTGCATAGCCCTACTTGCAAACTGGCTTTACCCTTTGCCACACTTTCCTGAAAGAACACACATCAGACAGGAATTTTACTCTAAATTGTCATGGAGCCTCTGTGCCAACTACACATCCCGTCTTGCATCCAAGTGGTCTTCCATCAGCAATAAGCAACTGAAGCAATTCAACACTTTCCTGCTCTACTGAGAGCTCAGATAATTTGGCAATACCAAGGGAAAGGTGTTGTCTAGTTCCAGTCATTCTCCTAGGCTTAAATCTTCACCAGAATGAACAATTGGCTGCTGTATAAAATCTTCCCTAAACACTCACTTATTTCTTGAAAATAAAATTAGACTAAAAGAATTGTGATGATTTTTCAGTAGTAACTTTTCTAACTATGCATTGTTGTTACTTTGCTTACACTTATATCTAAGGAAAATATTAACATAAAATGAAATAATCATTACACAAATCTATTTTTAAGTTTGGATAGTTTGGAGCAAAATTTGCACTGCATCTCCATGTGTTCAAAATATATGGAAGCATCAACTTGATGTCCTAGTTCAGGTCAACCAATTGTTAAATTTTTCAGCTATAAAGACAGTAGAATTGGCATAACCTTTTGACAATAATAAGAATGTCTAAAGAATAGACAGGATATAGAACAGGGAATTTATCTAACACATAAATAAATATGAAATTCAGTAAAATACTAAATCAAATCAGCAGGTGAAATGACTGTTTTTCATTAAGAAATTGAAACTGAGGTGAATTAGTCTGAAAATAATGAGATGACATAAATATCTGACAAAATTCAGTGGGCTCAGGTGTGCTTTATACTGAACTTGCAGTTCTTAATACAGGATATATCAGCATTTATAAATATGTTCAAAGTTTCACCAGCTTACAATCAGGTAAACAAATAAAAATAGCTCATTGTTTTACAGACATGTCAAGATTTTTAAAATGTGAAATTTGAGCAGCAGGGTGATAGGACAGTTTCAGCACTAGCTACCACATCACGCATTATTTGGGGGTTTTTTTCCCCTACTAGTTTAATTAGAAACCACTGGCATGTTTTGTTGGAGCACCTAGTCTAATGAAATCGGACATGAGTTAAGATACTCTTCTTAGTCCTTGGAAAGTCCCAGATACAGTGCTGCCTGCAGCTTAGCATTACCCATTGTCCATGCTCTCAGGCTTTATGCACTAGGTGCAGCTCATACTGGGAGGCAATCCCCTTTGCTTCACAGTGACTGTGCTGTACAGCTGGAGTTGGAGGAAAGAGGTAGGGGAAAGAAAATGTACAAGTCTTACACAAACAGTATGAGAGTTAAGAGGTCTCATAAACTCTCTTAGTATTGCTTGTTACAGTAAATCATCACTTGAAACAGAGACAAAATAGAAAAGGCTCCATTACTAGAGAAAGATGGGGAGTTTTAGGATAGGACCACTCAAAGACCTCTTCTCTCCTGAGCTGTAAGAAACGGGACCTTTTGTCACACATATCGGACAATGCATATATGCCGGAAATGTGCCATATAGCCGAGCGAGTGAACTGTTTATTGGACCTTCTACTGGGAACCTTGTTGACCTGGACAACAGATATCAATGGGGATTAGAGCTTTCATTTAATAATAGAATATAATGACTGATGGTGGTTCTTTCTGTCTGAGGTATGAGCTTTACCAAGCTAAAATTTGCAATCAATTTTCACTATTACAAAGCCATAATTTTGTCTATTTGTAATAGATTGGCAATGCTCAACAGCCAACTGACTCATTTATCATTAGTGACATAAGCCAAAAAGGAAAGTTTCTTCGAGAGCTCAAAGTAGAAATAGCTCACACACTACAAATCACCATAGTCCCCAGTGAGACGTTAATTTGTGCTGCCCTTTGGATCCCTCTTACTGTAAAACTGGGAACCTCATGTATGAGAAAACCACTGTCAGGGAGCGAATACCTCCATAGACACATATCACCATGAATCTGAATTAAATTCTTCAGTAGCATGTACCTGATTTTTTTTTTGAATAAGATTAATGAACATAATGAAAGCTACTGTAATCTTATTTTCTTATTTTTATTTGGATAAAATATTTACTTTTTTTTGCATTTTTAGTGAATATAATGATTAATGAACATAATGAAAGCTACAGTAATCTTATTTTCTTATTTTGATTTGGGTAGAATATTTACTAACTTTTTTTTTGCATTTTTGGAGCTCCCGCGGAGCGCCGCCCGGGGCGGCCGGCTCCCGCGGAGCGCTGGCGGGAACTTCGGAGAAANGGGGGGAGGAGTGCTGGAGGAGGGGAGGGGCGGTCCGGCGGGAGGGCGGGCGGAGGGGTGCAGTCTCAGCGTGGTGGCCGGGTTTGTAAAGTTGTGCGTGTTTTTGTGTTGTGTCTTATTTTCTTATTTTGATTTGGATAAAATATTTACTTTTTTTTGCATTTTTAGTGAATATAATGATTAATGAACATAATGAAAGCTACAGTAATCTTATTTTCTTATTTTGATTTGGGTAGAATATTTACTAACTTTTTTTTTGCATTTTTGGAGCTCCCGCGGAGCGCCGCCCGGGGCGGCCGGCTCCCGCGGAGCGCTGGCGGGAACTTCGGAGAAAAGTTCGAGGCAGACGGACGGACGGA
>VYXB01002363.1:0-13548 GCA_013397135.1 Pachyramphus minor | reverse complement strand
CTCTCCCCCGTGGCCGGGGGGTGGTGCACATTCCGGCTCAGGCTGGGCTGCGCGGGGACATCTTATCTCTGTGCCCGCCCTGCCCGGGGGCGTGTCTGCGATTGCTTCTCTTCCCACCATTGTTGCACCGAGGTGATAATGTGCTTGGCTCGCCCCTGGCGAGGAGGGTTTGTTTTTGGCTCGCCTGTGACCACTCTTCAGGAATACTTTGCTTCAGTATGTCACTATCCTGGCAGGGTGCTTAAAGCCATAGATTGCCTCTCGACTTTGAGTTTAGGTGGCATATACATGCTCTAGCTGTTCCATTAGGAACAGGATACACTTAAGACCCCAGATATCAGTTTCCTCACTGTTTTCTAGCAGTACATCATTGGTGTCATACCTATACACATTTTTCATCTTTTAAATGATGTTACATCTGTTATTAACACAGCATTTCAATGTTCATTGGGAAGTGCTCTGGAGACACAGCCAAATATTAGCGTGTAATGCATACACACTGTGAAATGACAATATATTGATATCTACAGTCTCTTGACTCTTACACTTCCATGAAGTTAATTCCCATAACACCTAAATGGCTGATAAGGAGAATTTGCTGCAGCATGGATATTTTGGTAAAAGATAAGTATAATGCCTGTACCTAACTCTACCAAGCTTGCCTTGCACTCCCGCCATTTTTGCTTGCAGAGCATCATTTGTCATATATTTTCAAAGTATGGCTAACTCCAGAAATATATATTTTTCCCCAGTCCATCAGCCCTGACATTTATCCTCCTAACAAAGGAGGAGAAGATGTGGAAATATGAATAACCAAATTTCTCTTCTGTCTGTGGTAACACAAGTGCAAGGAAGAGGTCATATGTGATGTAATATTTTTCTCTCTCTAGATATCTACAACTTTCCCTCTGTCAGACACCGAAAAAACAGCTGCTGCTAAAACTGAACTTTCAGTAGTTATGATTTGCCTATTCTTCAGGGGACTGTGTCTGTTTTCTGCTGCTTTGTTTTTTCTTTCTTTTAAAGCACTAATAAATGCTTTGGTTTAAAGCATGGATGAATTATTTATTTATAATGTTATTTAAGAGTTTTGCCAGACTTGAAATTGATGCAAGACATTTCAGTTTCTCAGGCTGAAAGACAAAACCGAGAGAAATTTTGGACAGTTGCAAGAAGCTGTAAGTTATGTTATTGTAGAACAGCTGATCTTGGAGTGAATTCTGGACACTGAAAAGTACATTGAAACTCTCTTTATTTATTTCAGTAAGAAACCTTATGCTTTCATTCTTAGTCACTTTCAGCAGAACACTTCCTAAGCCTTGGTCATTAAAACTGAAATGAAGTGGTGCCAAAAATATGCCATATTTTAATAAAGAAGAAAACAGGCAGTATTTGTAAGCTTCTTATGTCTATATTCAAGTATCTATTAATCATATTGTAATTTAATTAGGTACATCCATTAAAGTTGCTAGTAAATGGGGAAATCACTACAGTTTACATTATTACAGTATGAAATAAGGCAATAATTAATTCATATTTAAATTAATATATATATAATGGCCAGACTTCGCGAACGAAGATCTGTGGAAGGTCTTTGTACGCCTTCCAGCCTGCGCATTGGATTTATTTTAGGTGGGACACAGTGCGCGCAGAACTGAGCCCACCCTTTAATCCTAAGGTTCATCTGCCGGGGCCAAGCGAGCTTGGACAGTGGCAGCGAGGTCCTCAGGACGTAGGTGGATCGCCTTACAGGGCTAACGGGCTCCGCCTGCCCGGGGAGTTTCCCTGACCGGGAATCAAACCCGGGCCTCGGCAGTTACAGTGCCGTATCCTTAACCACTAGACCACCAGGGGCTCCCAAATTAATATATATACCTGCCAAGGAACCAGCTCAATAACTCTCTTTTAATACACCAATAGATTGTTGTGGTGTGACGTGAATCATCAGTCATTTTGTACTAAGCTGGTATCACCTGTCAGGTGTGACAAGCAGGGAGACCTAGTACTTTACCTTAATTCAATCCTGCAGCCCTAAAAAACCCCACTGACCTGCCATCTAATCCTCCAATGCTCTTTATTTAATAGTTAGTGATTAGAGACTCTTGCTTTAACTTATACTGCTTTTCATTCAGAAACCAGAACAGGAGGATCTATTCTTCAAGGTGAAAAATGCTGCAACTTAATGGTAAAGCATGCTTCTCATCTGTGCTTAATGAATCTGTTGTTTTCTTTCCTTTGGCACAGTCTCAGTAAAAAGCACAGAAAAACTCTGTCATTTGAGAGTCTGAATATTCTTTCAAGAAACAGTAGACAGGTTTTAATATCCCCAGGTAGAGGATGGAAAAATGAGCTCCCTACTTCCTTGGTACATGGTTCATGCTCACTGTACAAACCTACACTTGAAAAATAACTCATTTCTGGCTTTTCTAAAGAAAGCAGGGTATTGCACTTGCAGGTTACAGAATGTGGACCTTGACTGAATTGATACATTTCTCTGCAGTGCTGAATGTACTATGCAGAAGATGGAATTTTTGAGAGATTTTGGCTAACTGGAAGCAAGTACCTGCTAAGGAAACTGAATTTGATGATTTTTTAATACTATGTGCTGAACAGAAGTCCTCTTTTGTATCACTTTCTGAGTCTCTGTCTCCAAGCTATGTGGGTATCCTGTGAGTATCTCTGAGTAGCCCTCTTCATTCTCTCGGTTGTGTTGTAAGTTAAACCCCTCACTTTAAGACCTACATATTTACAACACAACACTTAGTTATATTATAATGTAAATATAGTATCTTCAGTTAGTTACATTGTTTTTAACAAAAAGGTGTGATTAAATACTCGTAAATAATCAAATAGCATAAACTAAGGCTATTTGGATCACACAAGTAACTCCTGTTTATCTCTCATTAAAACTAGTATTGTATTTCTCAAGCATTTTGGTGGAGATTAGAACCAAGCCAACGCTGGATAAATTTAATTTCAGCATGCTTTTTGATCTCAGCAGTGTTTTTTATATGAAAATAGTCAAAACTGTCCCTAAAATTGAACATAATATAATCCTAAAACATGCTCACATTCAAAGTCTTTGCTTCTTTGTAACTCTAATATTGTATTTATTGCTTTCACCTTTTTTCTGTTATTTTCTGTCTTTCTTATTTATTTAGGCAACAGTCAATACTTACATCAACTTGGACTCAGATACTTAGTATGTGCAAGAGGATTTTGCCATGTGAATCCCTGAGCCTGACTTCTGGCTAATCATGTAACTTAGAACAACACCAGGAAAACTTCCTGCGTTCAATTGAAAATGTGAAAATGCTAAGAAAGAGGCACTCTTGTTCTGATAATGCCAACACAGGGAACTGTCTTGGTGTCAACTTGATATCAAGGAGCCTACAAACTGAGCAATTCCTTTGTCTGCCAGGTTTCTTTTCTGAGATGTTACCAGATACATCAGCAAAATCTCATCCAGAAAATTCCTGGGGGTTTTTTTGGTGAATTTGGACTGCTTGTGAAAGACACTTACTCTTTCCTGAATCAACAGCTTCTAGTAGAAACATCTTATCAAGCTTACTTGTTTGTTGCTGGTTTTAATCATGTAAATTTACAACTAATCTCTGAACTTAGTCTTCCCTATATTAATCTCCAGTTTCTAGATATTTGGAAACATATGTTGCTTATATAAAAATGGCACTTATACTTGAATACTTATGTACCCTAAATATATTTTCTCACCATTTTAGAAACTTATTTCATAATTACTTCTGTCCACATATTATTGAACTGAATCATTCTGCTTTTCAGTAGTCTCAGGTTGTCAAATTGACAAATTGACAAATACTGGTTCATAAGTTACAAATCAGGTCTACCAGTTCAGTGGATACTTTGAAAGCAAATTGAGATAAAGAGCTTGAATAAACCTGGAGGTTCAAATCTTGGCTTTATGTTAAAAACATCTAAAAAAGAGCGATGTATAGTCTATGGTATTTTGTAACATACTGTTTCCTTGCTTGGGTTGTCTTGTTTGTAAAATGGGAAACATAAAGAACTATCAAAGAATGTGACCTCATTCAACAAGCCCTTTTTAAACACAGGATCTTGTAAGAATTATCATGGTCTGTCTTCCTTGTGGAGCTTCCTTGTGAACTCATTGGAAGTCTTTGTCAAGGATATGTAAGATACATTCAGGTTATCATCAAAATGATTTCAACAGAAACTACAGAAGAAGGTATAATCACATACCGTTTCTAACTCACTGTCAAGCCTAGAGATACAGGAATCAAAATAGGTTTTCCAGTCCTGATTATGAGTCTGAATACAGATACAAATGATGATTTTATTATCTAGTTATAAATGCCCTCGAGAAGGAGGATCACATTAACATCCATGACATAAGAAGCAGGAAAATACATCATAAAAACCAATTCTACTATTTCTTATTTTTTTTATTCTAGACTTCAACTTACATGCCTTCACAGCCTACTTCTTAGGGTCATAAATCCAATTTACTAATATCTCTATTCTATACTAACTGTATTTCTGAATGTTATTCCCGGGACAAATTTGAACAAACTGATTCCTTTATAACAAAGAGGAAAAGCAAAATCAAAACCATTTGGCAGAAAGCTACTTTTTTCCTCTGAGATACCATTGGAAAAACAGGAAAGTCCTATGGACTATGTTATACGGAAATCACTAAAAATACTTGTAAAAATTTCTTCTGATTTTAAACTCTCTATACCATTTGGAAAGGAAAGGGGGGAAAAAGAAAGAACTCTAGATTTGAATTCCGTATTTGTCTTTCTTACATTGATATACATTTGTTTTCATGATTTACTGCTAAATTTTGGACTTAGGATGATGTTTGGCTTGTAAATCACTTAGGGGAATGGATGGAAGGTACAAAGACATAGTAAGGGACAAAAGGCATGCACATGCTTTTGTTATTCAGTGATAGTTCACTGCTGTAGTATGTTAGGTAGACAGGCTGTTGAGATTAGATATTCAACAGTTGCAGGCAGTTTCTGTTGTGACTTTCAAAAACACCGTATGTCAAATCTGTTACAGTAATTTTGAAAATATCACAGGCAAATGCACCTTCAAATGTTTTAAAGAAAACTGAAAATGCAACATATTATGGCAACTCTAAGGATGGACTACCAAGTATATTTCTTGCTTAATGAAATTGGCACAACACTCCTGGCCTAAGATAAATTATTTTAAAATCCTTAATAATTTTACTTAATAGAATTCTGGAATTGCCACTGTAAAAGCTTATCTTTTCGTGCACTATTGGCCTCCACTGTGATGCACTAGCAGCTTATATTTAAAAGAATAAAGGTTTCGAGGGTTAGTGCTCATAAAGACTGCAGTAGAATGGAATAAAAGCTCCAATGTTTATTTTTAAAAGCAAGCAAAAGCAAGTTCTCAAAGGCTTTGGTTACTGACTTAATAAAGTCACATTTTATTCTGAAATACAGTCTTACATAGCCAAACAATCAGAACTTTACATATACTTAGGGATCTTATCCCACTTATTATATTTTTACTACTACTGGGGTAAAATTCAATGACAGCTTAAGACACATCACATTATATAAGAGATGAAAATTAACTTTTTGAATTATACAGAAAGCTTTCCATACGGAAACTTATTCTTAATAACAAAATTCTGTCAAGGTCTCATCTCAGCTGACAGAATATAATTTCAGATCCCAGCTATCCATCATCTAGATAACAGAGGTTGGTGGAGGTGTAATAGCCAACACAGATTCTCTTTCTAGATCATAAGGAAATACCAATTTACCTTTGTATTGTTGATATTTGGCAGTACAGTGTGTCCTGGTGCTGGGCCATGTTACCCAGAAGGTTTATCCTTTTATATCACAAAATATGTTCCAATCATAACAGTAAACCCCATGTTAAAGAAACAGAGAGAATGAAACTGAAAAACATAGAATTTAACTCTCTGAGGACAAGAAGAGTTTGAGAAGAGTTAATCACCTGATTTCTTAACTTCATGTAAATTCCCAGTGTTAAGGGGTTTGAATGTCAGACTTTAAACAGTATCACTTTGATCCAGCAGCACTCTTAACAGTTAGCCTGGGAGACTGTAAAAATGGCAGCCTTGGAAGTCTTCAAGACTTGGCTAGACAAGTGGCACTACATCAGGTGGAAAGTTGGGCTACAAGTTTCTTCCAGCCAACATCTCTATGGTTCTACAAGATGAATGTATTTTATGCATACTTCATGGGGTAAGCTCCTGTCACTACTGAATTCAATGGCAAGACTTTCAATGATTATTAAAGAGCAAGATTTCATTCTGAGAAAAAAAAGTATGTACTACTTTAAAAATGGATTATGGAGTATCTCAACTACATGTATTTTTTGTATATATTTAATTTTCCTGGCTGTAAGTAGAAGCCATGCTGTACAAATTGTTTACGATAATGAAACAAAAATAAATACATAACAAAATAGAAAAGAATAAAAATATTTTTGATTATTTAATTTTATAATTCAATTTTCATTCCATTGAAGTTAGTTGTCTATTTAATCTCCCATTAGTTTAATGTTAATACTGGGCAAATTAAATTCTAATATATCAGCATAAAATCATTGTAGCCAATTGAAGGACAAAATCTGCTAGTGGAAACAGGTTTCAGGTTAGCTCTGATTTCCTTTGTTTCAATATATCTTCCTTCATTAGTAAAAGGATATGACTATCTTTGTAGCTGCTAAGGCATTTTAATTGATTCTTAGCATTTTCTGTTAGCATTCATTTCTGGCAGATTCACTCATTTTTTCATTATACAAATTGATGTGAAATTAAACCATGCCCTGAGGAGACAAAAAGCATGAATCAATAATATTGATGTTTCATGCAGAACTTGAAGCTAAGGCTTTTAATGGAATTAAAAATATGTTTAGTAAGGTTAGATCAGAAAATGTGGACAATAAGAATGCTAAAATCAAAAGGTTGTCAAGGTTGTTGTGAATAGGATGCATGCTTATAGGATAGTCTAAAAATTTGTCCTAAACAGATACCTACCTTCATTTGCAAAGTAAATGTACAGATGCTTTTGCTGACTTTCTGCCATGTAGCCACGAACTCGCAGATTTTAATGCCAGATAGAAGACTCTTGTGTCACACAGCCATCACAGTCTTATTTTAATATAGTTGATATCCATCCAATCTGGTACTCACATGGCTCAGAAAACCTACAGTATCAGGGGAAAATACTGCACACAGGGATGGGGCACATCTAATTTTAGCTGAGGTGGCCTGCAACATCAGCTATTATGACCTTTGGCCTTTTCTTGTTATCTATAAGAAAATGAAGAAAATCATAAGTGTGTGGCCCACCAAATGTGTTTGAAAGGCCTATTTGAGTAAGGATAATCAAGAGTGTAGGATATTAATTCATCATCTCTCCTGAACAGACACATAGCATGAATTACATTTTGCAACCCCTTCTGTAATCTTTCAAACAGTATTCTCTGTTTTCTGCAGTAGAATTATAAAGCGGCTTTTAGTAGAAAATATGTGAATATGGAACTGGACCACAGAGCTGAAGGGAAAAATCACATTATTCGACATAAAAATAATTTTAAAAATATTCAGTTTACTGCTATGTAGTAAGTATTTAAAGTATGATTTAACAGGGTAATTCAACCTTGTAGAGAATTCTCTGACACAGACATCAATTACTTTTGTTCTAGCTTGAACAGCCTTATAAGCTGTTTGTCTGTGGTGGGTTGACATTGGCCAGCAGTCAAGCACCTGCACAGACACTCGCTCACTCCCACCCCTGTGGCCTGGGGACAAAGTAGGAGGAAGGCAAGAAGACTTATGTGACAGTTTAACAAGTGAAGCAAAAGCTGCACACACAAGCAAAGCAGGTGAAGGAATTTATTCACTACTTCCCGTGGGCAGGCAAATGTCCAGACACTTCCTGGCAAGCAGAGCCTCACTGTGAGTAACGATAACTTAGAAAGACAAATGCCATAACCACAAATAATCCTCCTTCCTTGTCCTTTCCCTCAGCTTTTATGGCAGAGCACGACATCAGATGGTATGGAATATGCCTTTGTTCAATTCCAGCTGTGTCCACACCCAGCTTCTTGCCTAACCTCAGCTCACTTGCTGGGAGCAGGGACAGAATGAGAAGTGGAGAAAAACTCTAGCCTATTTCAGCACTGCTCAATAGTAGCTGAGATACTGCTGCATATTCACAACAGTTTTACCTACAAATCCATAACAGAGCACCACACCACTGCTGTGAAGAAAATTAACTCCGTCTCAAATACCCTATGTCTATCTATATAAAAAGATGGGAGTGATTCCTCTCAGAAAATCTTGGCAATAAACTAGACATGTGTGGGCTCCCAGATAGCAAAGACTGTGTATGAGAATGAGAAGATGGCACTTAGTGTAGCTCTGTCACCATGATAATAGCTGGCCAATTGCCAGCAGAACCTCAGACCTTTGAAAGCATTACAATACTGTTGCTTTTCTGCACTTTGATAGGGCTTTTAAAATAGGTGAGAACTATTACAAAGACATATGCAGCTCTTCTAACTGTTGGCATGCTTTGAAGTCTGATCCTTGTCCTCACTTCAGTCTGAATTCAATGGCAAAGTGCTGTTGAGTTTAATGATTTCACTGTCTCACTATTTATATTTACAACTTGATATACTCCATCGGTTTTGTTCTTGTCAAGCCAGTCATGTCACATGTCTTATAAATATTTATAAGTAAAGTTAATACAGTGAATCCATTGGGAAATAGAGCATGGAACAGTGATATACAATGTCGCATTTGTGTATGGATATCATTAAACTGAAGTTGCTTATTATACGAATATTGTGTGCAGTTTCGGTTCACTGCAAAATAAGAAAGCTATTAAGCCATTAGTGAGCATCCAAAAGAGGAGAACGAAGATGGTGAAGGGCCTTGAGGGAAAGCCATATGAGGAGCAGCTGAGGGCACTTGGTCTATTCAGCCTGGAGGAGACAGGGGAGACCTCGTTGCAGTTATAACTTCCTTGTGAGTAGAAGAGGAGGGGCAGGCACTCATCTCTTCTTTTTGGTGACCAGAGACGGGATCTGTGTAATGGTCTGAAGTTGTGTCAGGGGAGATTTGGGTTGGGTATCAGAAAAAGTTTCTTCACCCACAGGGTGGTTGGGTGATGGAATGGACTCCTCAGAGAAGTGGTCACAGCACCAAGCCTGATAGGGTGTTTGGGAAATACTCTCAGGCACATGGTGTGACTCTTGGGGATGGTCCTGTGCAGGGCCAGGAGTTAGACTCAATGATCCTTGTGGGTCCCTTCCAACTCAGTATATCCAGTTATTCTGTGATCCTGTGAAAATCACAGGAAACAGGTAAAGGAATTAGCTTCGCATATCTATTGGATCTCACATGTAGCTTTATTCCATAATTCTGTTTATTGTCAAAAGTGTAACAATCTTTGCTTATATGAAGTCAAATTTCTGTTTCTGCAAATTTCTTCTTCAGCAAATTTGATAATTTCAGTGCCTTCTTATTTCACCGTCAGTTTAGTAATGTGTAATTCAAACTCTTATATTCCTGTACCAATTAATCCTTGACCTAAAGTTTAGCTCCTTCCTTCATATTTTTATCTCCCAAACAGTTTGTAGACAACAGATATAATGATAGCCTTCATTCTGTTCATCTTTCCTGTATGAAGGTGACTAGAGTGATACCCACTGTTTCAGGTAATGGCTTAATAGGGTCTTGAATCTTGTTCTAGTTCAAGTCTTTTAGGCAAAACTGCTTGCTGAAGAGAAATACTCAACTTCTTTTCAACCCTACCTAAAACCTCTAGCAAACTTTTGTACAGTTCCTTTTCACTTTCTGTATACTTTCACAAATATTATTCTTAACTGCTGATGAATTATTTCTTTTCTAGTATTAAACACTAAAATTAAGCAGCAAGATGAAATGAATGTTTCCCAAAATGCTATCAAGTATTGTAGACAAACAATACTGAATTAATGGCTTGTAAAGTCAATAGCATTCTTGCCCTTTTGCATTATTGCAGTAAGCAAAAAAACCAATTTTTTTTAGCATTGAACATTTTTGATTCCTTTAATTTTTATCTTGTGAGTGAGTCATCTTAAGGCAAATTATTAACTTCTGCCCTGCACTGCAGGAACTAATTTTGACATGGCAGCCTAATGGGGCTCGCTTTTGTATGATCAGAGCACAGGAAATAATAAACATTACATTTCTATAAGCTGGCCTCTCTTGGTCTATGCCTATTCTAGAGTAAAAGAACATCTGCTTCTGAAATAATTTCTCTGATATGAAAAAATAAAGGAAAAAAGAAAGAAAATTTTAAAAGAGTGAAATATTGTTCACTAAGCAAAATAATGATAGTGATCTTGTGAAAATGTTGATTTGTCTTTCAGTTGTTAAATAAGAAGTAAAGGGGATATATGAGACGTGAAGGAGTCTGTCAGTCTTTTATGATTAGCATCAGAATAAGTCCCTGAGAGACTCATTTACTATAGCTGCAATTTCAGGTATTGAGAAATACACTTAACAACAATTCTCTTTCATAGCCATGTTCTAAGCTCCTCCTGACCTATATTTGTCATATTAGTAAATAAAAATTTTAAGGTATCATGACCCTGAACAACAGCTTTTGGCTAGGAGGCCATACCTGCTCTGGGATGTGAAGTACATTTTATATTGCTATGTCAGTTTTCTCTTGCTTGTAGTCTAAGAACATTAACTGAGGTGGATAAATTAACACGCTTATTCTATTGGATGAATGGGCTGTGAATACAGCACAAAAACCAGTATTTCACTGATCTTTTTGTTTTCCTTCACTAGTCCTAAATCTTCATATTTTCTGTCACTTGATACTTAGGATTCTCATACACTGCAGAAAAACTAACAAATTTACTTAGAATTTTATGCAAATAGATTTAAAATCTGATAATTTTAAACACCTCTATTTATTTCCCATTTATTCTAAGTTAAAAGTGAAGCACAACCTTTGAAAGCATAAATGCTTATGTGATCCTTTATGCTAAAACTAGACCTGGAAACTTGGGTAGATTTGCTACTTCAAATAATCAATAATACTCAGAGCTGGTTGTTACTGAAATAGTTTTTAGGGGTTTTACACAAAATTTCTTTTTTTCCCCACATGTTTGGTAGCTCTGGAAGGCATCATAATGATCATGAAGAATTTGAAAGTTCTGGGTGTTTTGGGGTTCTTGAGAAACAGCCACTGTGTCAGTGTAAATATTTTTAGTAATGCCCAAAGAAGTAAAGCTTACACATTAGTACTGTATCTATCTGCTGACCAATTTCAATCTGCTTACCCATTTCAACCAAACATGGCAGAGGACTAAAGTTCTAAAAACACTTATGCATATTTCATAAAAAGAGTTTTCTGGTCCATAAAAGAGATGCACAAATGGCTTTCAGTCAGGGAAAAGCTACAGATGAGCCACAAAATCACATCAGCCACTAAGAGAGTCTTCATGGGAAAATGAGTATTATACATATCTCATCTATGAAAGAAACAATCAAACAGGAAAAAAAAAAACAAACCTGTGGGAAAACAGATTCCATTAGCTGTGGTCAGGAGACTACTTCAGTGTGCCTGTAAAGAATCACAGACATGAAGGTTATGGCTGATATAAAATGTTAAGTTTTGTTCTTCTGGGTTATGGGTAGTGTCCAATGTTGACTTCTACTTCCAACTGCTACTTCCAGCTGTTAAATTTTAATTGCAACAAATGATGAATCTCTTGTCTTTTTCTGAGATACTAAGAGAAGATTTGGCTTTTCTGTGGGTGAATGAACATATCACTGCTGTTGTTGCCAAGTCTCTCTTCCCAACTCACGTGTTTCTGGCTTGGTCCTGTGTATCCTCTATCATTTCACTGAGCTATTTCTGTTAATTAGGTAACTCTGAAAAGACAGATTTTTTTTCTGATTCTACTGCTGGTTCTCACAATAAATAACAGAGTGAATTCATCAAGTAGGTGCACATTTTAGAATACAACAAGATACAAAAAGTTTGAGTGTTGTAAGTATTAAACTCAGTACAGAAAGTGCCCAAAGTAATAAGCAGAGCATTTGGATTTTCTGGTAGTCTGAAAACTGGGCCATCTACACTATACAACATTAGAGATATGCCTCTCTCTAACTTTTTTCTTCTTTAAGAATCAATTACCACATATCCGATTTTAAAAAAACAACTTTATTTGGAAAGTGCATCCTTCTCAAGAAAACAGCAATATTTCCAGGAAAAAAAAAAAGAAAACTCTCACTTTTTTTCATTACAAAATAGGCAAAGTGTTGATATTTTCTGCATAAAATATGACAAGTACAATTATTTCTGTTGAATAGAACTTTTTTGTTTTCTGAAAAACTGTAGTCAGTAATATAAAACCTCATTGCAAATGTGTAGGGGCAGGAATTAACAATTGGGCCAATTTTATTTCAGTCCTCATATAATTAATTTTACTTAATTTTTTCCTACAAAGAAAGGTTTCTGTCTGCTCCTATGTAATTCTTAAGTATTTGTATTGTATCAAAGTTCTTTGAGGATCTATATTCTGGCATCCACTGATTAAGCACTATTTAATTTGGTTTTGAACAAAGGAAAATTAATTACAGCTATTGCATTAGTTCTTTATGGAGTCCTGGTACCTTGGGAAAAATGTACAGATCTGCTGAAATATCTCGCCTATGAGTGGGAACAGCTCAATCCATTATTTTACACAAAATATTTCAGAATGTTATACTACTTTATTACTGCCAGAAATATAATGAGTTTTTGTGAACTACACATGTATTAAATGATATAGGTAACCAGGTGAAGCAAAAATAGCCACTAACCTTATTTCCCAGTTCTAAACCAGTTAGCATACACATCATCACATTTACTGCACCCTCGTGAAGAGTGACCTAGTTCTGTCTTTTTTTTCCAGTATCTTCTTTTCATTAAGAGATTAGAAATTTGTACTAATATAAAGTATGTAATGCCCACTCTGTGTTGTGTGATTGTCCAAATAAAGTCTTCTGTAAAGTTTGAAAAAATTGGTAATTACATTTATTAAAAATCCTTGTTTTGTTGTATAAACTGTTCAGAATTTACACTGTGAAAAAAATGGACACTTTTATGCCTGAAAAAGTTATGACTTCTTTAATCTTTAGTGCTTCTAATATTTCCATAGCTAAGACATCATCTGCCACACAGGGACTGAATGCAAGTTTTCCAACTGAGCTTGTACAAAATAACCTTCATCTGTCTAAACCACTGACATTCACTTATGAGGTATGACCTCATGCTGGATTACTAGAAGTGCAAACTGGTCCTAGAGCATTCACAGAAGGTCATTGCAGAATTGTTTTTGTGTAGACATATGAATTCTTCTTACTTCTTACACAAATGAACATCCAGATGGTAGCTGAACTTACGTGCCATACCCAACTGAATGTAAAGGTAGGAAAGGTTTTGCTTGGAAAAAGCAAGTGTGAATCATAGAATCAACTGGGTT
>VYXB01002362.1:725-33419 GCA_013397135.1 Pachyramphus minor | reverse complement strand
TTTTTTGCTGCTGCGGGTAACTGAAATGTCTTTCTTTAAAGCTGAAGTGCAACACAACATTAACAAGCAACTACTTTGGCACTGTGGGTCAAGCCTTTTCAGGTGAGCTTTCTATATGCTGAGGGTAAGAGCAGGCACATACAAGTGAGATACCTTGACAGTCCTAGGGATGAGAGCATGCAGTTCATTTCAGGATACATGAGTGTCCAGCCCCAGCACGTAGACTCGAAGAGGAGTCAGTAATTCTTTTTGAACAGCAGCATATAAGAAAAAAGAGAAACTGGCAGGGAACAACAAAATTCAGAAGGAGAAATGAGAAATTCACACACAACTCATTTTGCAGGATTCGGAGCAGCCATGAGGTTGGTACCTTGAAGCTTCCAGGAGGTGGCAGCAGGAGAGAGAGGGAGGAAGCTACAGGAGAAACAGGCATCACAGAAACTGGAAAGGGAAGAAAGTTTTTTGACAATTCGTTGTAAGAAAGCAGTAACAGGTGTTACATACCTTTCTGCATCAAGGACTTGCAGAACCATAATGCCTTCCCTCTCTTAAAATTGAATGGGAAACAGGAAAGTGAGAAGGAGTTGACTCATGAATTTTTTAAATCCAAATAACTTACCTAATTTTTAAATTTAGTTACACAGGTATAAAGTCTTGACTCATCTACTGTCATGATCATAAATTTGCTGGTTTTCATGAATGCAAAACTTATCATTGCAAGTGTGCCATTACCTAGGGTACCCTCACCTCTAAAATGTGTGCCCAAAGCAGTCACAAATAGCAAGGTAAGACAGCTCCCATACTGAAAAGTGTGAGGATGGTGTTGGCAACTTGCCTGCCCTATCCAGCACATGGAAAATGGAAAATAGGCAGCATGAAGACACTAACATGGCATGTGACAGGCAGACTCAGTATGCTGTGCTATGAGGACTTTCTTGAAGTTGTGTATATATAGCTCAGTTGCTTACACCACCCACATCAATTTACCTGGCCCATCTGAAAAGCTAAGAAAAGACAAAAAAAATGGAAAAACACCCCAAAATTATCAGTAGCCCTCTGATTACAACATTCACCCAGAAACCAGTATATAGAACACTGTATGCAGACAGCTAAGAGGCAATTCAGAATGTGAGTTACCAAAGGTGACCTGAGATGACCAAAAGGGCAGAAAGTGATATAAATGGCTTACATCGTAGATTCAAAGAAGTCTTTAAAATGCAACAATTTGGTTATCAAATCCTTGAATACTGTAGATTCAAAACTGAACCAACACATTACACAGTTATTCAGTTAAAAGACAGAAGCAGGGAGGAAAACAAAACCAAACTCAGACAGGACAGCTGTCTCAATATTTACATAAACAGACCAGGTTTTCTGCTTTAATTTCAACAAAGTGATGTCTCACTCATGGAGAACCTGGCCAAAGTTTTCAGACCGCATGAAACTCTAACAAATTCCTATTCATGTGAATATGGGAAGTAAGAGATCTTTATTAAATTGTAAATCTGCTGCTAATTCATCAGTCTGCTCTGCTCCCAATTATAAAATCCACATATTTTGAGGATAAAAAATGTTTTGACATTGATGAGGATATTCATGTACCTGAACATATTTATGAGCCCTTCGGGTTGTTAGCCTAAAAATCCATTATTCTTTAGTGTTACTGGAATAGAAAACAAGTAAAAATACCAGTTTTCATTTTTCTCCAAGAAATTTTAATACTTGGCTTATAGCAAGTATTTCCCTGGGTTTCTCAGGAAGCATTAAAACTTAGTGAACCCACCAACCTGGTTTTTTGTTTGCTTATTTGTTTGTTTTTACTGTATTTAAAACCTGAGCCATAGCAATACAGATAAAAACCATGGGATTTCTGTTTGGTAGAATTGATCAGAGTGGATATTTTTATGTTTATAGGAGATCTGGGGAGGAGCTTTGTAATGAAACTGCCCCTACAAAGACCTAGGTAAGGTTGTTCTGCTATAAAAGTTGAGGAATGACAACGGTGTAAAAGTAGGTGAAGATACTGTATTACCAAAAATACCTGACCTGCAAAAATGTAAACCAAAATCAAACCAGTGTTATCTAACACCTTATTTTTTGCTAAATCACAAACAACCTGGGAATGTTACTGCCTTGTAGGGTTAAGACTCACTGTTTAATGTGACCATTTCCAAATATGAACCAGTCCATTAGCTGTTTAATTAACAGTAGAACAGGCATATCAAATTAAATGGCAGGAACTAACCACCCCCAGCAACTCAAGGCGTAGTTGTTCCCACTGTGCCACAGAGATAAAATTAACCCAGAAATTCATTCTTTCATTTATAAATTAATTGTTTATAAGTAATTACTTTGGCAAAGTGCAGAAGAATTGATAAGTCATGGTGAACAGAGTGGCAGTCACCTCTGCTACTGAAGCTGGTTATTTGATCATGCCAATTCTTTTCTGAATGCTGCTGATTTTAATCTGCATTTTACAGGGTAACTGTTCTTCCATCTCTGCCAGGGGAGTAGGGAGGTAGATTTGAGGTAGATTTATGAAGCAACAGTAATCCTCAAATCAGTTGCAATTCCATCAACCTTCAGCCAGAAAATTCTCATTCTATTTAGTGTGTGTTTGAAGGACCCTGGTGGAATGGATGTGGTGGAGGCACAGCCCGCTGCTGCCACAAACACAGAATGATGGCTTCAGGTTTTAAAGTACATGTAACAGCACAAGATGTCTCTGAATCATGCAAATAGCTTTTCTGAAGCCTCCATCAGCTTAGCTTTTTCTTTCCTTTCCCTCTCAGAAGGCACTCATTTTCTGTAGACTCTGCACATTTTTTCCCATAGATTTATATGTCACTTACTATATAAAGACATTTTTGAAGCCTGCAGAAGGAACTAAACATAATCCAGCAATATTATTCCAAAAGATATTCCAATTCAACTACTTATAAAGCAGTTTATAAAATGCCAGCCGAGATAAGCTCAGTAATAAATATTACTATGAACACCCTCAGACACATCAACTCTGTCTCATAAAGTGGTTTCTGATTCAAACAAAATCTACAAATCATAGAGTTGTGCTAACATACTTCAGTCCAAACACATTTAAAGCTTCACAGTGACCAGATGACACTGCCAACACTTTCAAAAGTGTTCTTTAAAACACTCTGTTTCTGACACTAAAATTCTTTCCATAAACAGCCTTTTTTCCAGCATAATTGTAAGAACAACATTTTAACTGGTGTCATATGTTTGTAGTATGGTTTGCATTTCCTTTGTTGTGTTGTATTTCGCTCCCTCCTGCAAGTACTCCTGCAAGATTTTCTCTAGTACAATTCCTTGCTTTGCCTCTGGAATTCAGTATTACAGAGGAAACTTCAATATGGAGAATAGTCTCCAAAACTGTACCCAGTTAATGCTGCATTTCTGTCTTTCGTTAAAAACAACCAAGCCTCTTCAGCATTCTTAGGAAGTAAATGTATCAGAAATATTTGCAAGACTTTCCAACAAATCACCTGGGAGGGTCAGAAATTTTAAACCTCTGGCAGGCAATAAAGAACATTTCCCACCAAAACAGTACATTTGTATAATATTCACATATACATTACAACCAACTCATACATTGCAGTCCCAGTTAGACTGACAGTAATTACATCTTGATGAAAATCAGCTTTTCTTTCCAGATTTTACAGGTAGAAGGGCCCAATTAAAGTGGTCTAGATGAGTTCCAGAACACCAAAACCAACAGATAATCATCCATTGGTTTCCATGCTGAATCAAAATAATTCACAGGTGCACCAGCACACTCATCTGTCAAAAAGTATCCAGCTATGTTTAAAGACTTTACCCATATACCATTTTCTGCTTCTTATTTTTCTTATCTGGTTGATATTTGTACGTCACTGTTTCATAAAGAAATTTTCAGAGTAAGGTATCTTTCCCTCACATAAGAAATTTTAGGCATCAGTAGTTATTTTTAACTTTTTCTTCAGCACATTAATATTTATACACTGTATTTATAAATTTAAGAAGAAAATCTCAAAAATATGCTGATTAGTCATGGGGGATGAATAGCATGACTCATAAAGACTTAAATGGTAACAAAGTTAACACTAATCATGCACTGTACCAAATGTTCCCACAGACAGGATCTAACAATCACCAAAACTTTGCTTTCTGTGGAGAAAGCAATGGCATGATATGTCTCATTATAAGGTTGCTTTAGTCACAGTGGTTTGGTTAGTTTCCAGGATTGTACATACAGTGCACATTGATGAACAAAGACACCTTTTCATCCAGTTTCCATGCAATTTTTGATGGCACATCATCCTGGGCACCTGTGAGCTGCAGTGCAGGCTCCTCACAGCTCAGTGATGATGTACAGAGGTTCCCACACAGCTATCATTATGCCAGGAAAAGGTTTAGGTTCACTCATCATACATTTTAAATAAATGGCTTTCTGCTTTTTCAAACCTTTCAAAACACCTAATTCCAGTGCTAGTATTATAAAACCATCCTTTTGGCAAACCTTATTTATCCCTGCATAGCTCATTAACATTTCTCCCTAGTGGTTTAATTTTGGACAAAGGACAGATCCAATACTTCCTGCTACTCAGGTGATGCTTTAAAAAGGATAGGATCACTTTAGGGTCTGTAGGTCATACACACCCTAACAAGGGTTCATGGACTCCTAAGATATGCTTGTACCATTAAATAAAAAGGCATCCAAGAAGCAAATCTGAGTACCAGATCTTTGATTATTTGCATTGTTTCCTTGTAAGTTCAATATTAGATATGTTTTAAATGCACCAAAAACCTCCCTATAGCCCGCTGTCTATGAAGAAAGTTCTAAGGAGTGTTAAAATAAGCCAGTCAGCACCACTTAGTCTTAAAGGCAAGAACTACTGTCTGGTGTTCTTGTATTTAGCAATATCTACTCTTTCTTATAGCCACAACTAGGGACATTCCTGGGTGAAAGAGGAATGCAGAAAACCAGTCCATTTTGCCTCAGTCAAGACTCAAGTTGAACCCAGAAAGAAATCTTTACGAAGTGTAAAGATTGTTCTTGTACTAAATGAAAAGAGATGAAAGATGCTTGAGGAAACCACTTGTGCTGCTTGCAAGGTCTTCACGCTCAAAACAGAAAACACAGGGGGCGAAAGTGTTTGGATGTAAATGAAGAAAGAGGCTATGATTGAGGGGGCATTGGGTTGGTTGTTTTTTAGGGGAGAGTAAACAGGGAATACAAGTCCTCAAAACCTGACCTAGTTTCTCACAGTTTAAAAGAAAAAATAGAAAATTAATTACACATCCAGACATTAGTTGCTACAAGTGCTTCATATAAAGTCTGAAAGGCAATATAATTTCATTCATCACTTTAAAATAGCTGCAAGTAGTGAATTGGCTCAATGCAGTCTCCCTCCTCCTTTACTCTATTTCTTTCTCCCATCTTGAACACTGTGTTTAAAAACAAAAAAAACCCACCACCATCCCCCCAAAAAACCCAACCAAACAAAAAACAAACACCAAAGGTAACAAAAAAGACCAAACAAATTATCCTAAATGTATAATTCCCAACTTTTATTTCACTTTAATTTTAAGAAGAACATGGACAGAAATGCTCATTTTTCTTCCTATGCCACAGTTTTTTAATTCTATCTGTTTTCCTGGTTCCTTTCTATTGCAGAACCTTTACTTTTGCCATATCTTCCATCTATCTGATATTTTTATTGATGTAAACAGCTACAGCTCAAGTTTCAGAGTTCATCGTATCCATTCATAATTCAGGTCAGCAATATCACTTAGTGCATAAAACTTTATTTCTGTGGTTATATACAACAAATGCCAAGTGAAATGAAAAAGGTACATCCATAACTCATTGCCAGGAGCCAGTCTTTCAGTCTTTCATGCCTGTTTCCATCCATGTCACTTGGTGAAGAAAACTAAGGCTTCTCAGCTTCAAACACCAAAGTAGTTCAGCTAGTAATGAAACACTGTTCTAATCCTACGTAGTTAGCAAAAGAGAGTGAAACAGATTGAAAGGACTGATGTCAAAATTCCTTTCCACATAGATTAACGTGGAAAGACTAGAAGACTAAGTAGTATTCTAAAATCAGCAATCTGAAAGAGAGGATTGTGATGAAAATCTTTATATCCTGCACATGGATGAGAAGGAAAATGAATAGCAGACAATCATTGAAAAAGAGGGAAACTTCAAAATTGCTGCCAAACTGAATTCTTTGTATTTTTCTTTTTTTCCTTTTATATAACAATCAAGGAGGAAGAGATAAAACCTGAAGTTACAAAAATGATAAAGATATAGAGAAGGAGGACATTATACTCTTGAAACAAACACACAAAAACTAGACATTAAGAATAAAATGAGAATAGGAGACTTAATTGACATAAGACACAGTATTTATGTTTATAAACACCAGTTAGATACTGAATGGTAAACTGATAGTCCTAGATTGGATTCAAAATAGTTTTGTCCTTCTATTATTTTATAAGTAGTTGAGAGGAACAATTTTGCAGGAACTTTCAGCAGTGAACATACTGCTCGATCCCAGGACATCTGTGTGGGAAGATACATTTGGAGATTCAAGACACAAGGCAGACAGCTTCAAGCCAACATGAACATCAACTGAATTCAATTACTACCAAGTAGAGAAATCCACTGATGACCCGGTTTCTGAACTTTGCTATCAGCTATAAACCTGTTGATTGCAGAAAAGAAGCAAATGTTCTTGACCAACAGAAGCTCCTTAGGGGTGTTTTCATGCCAGGCATGGCTCTTATTAGTGTTGTCCAGAAAGACTGGATTTGTTATCTGGTGTGCACCAACCCAATAATTATGCACTTGAGAGAGACATTGATTATTTATTCCAGAGCTGTGCAAGCCTGGGTGCTTCCAGCGGTATTCCACAAATCAAACACACCAACTATCAAAACTTTTTCCTATTTATACATTTTAGCAAACAAAGGAATTAGTGTTCATTAGTGACAAGTTATGTCGTTCTCTTATTAATTAGTATTTTATATTCTGTTGGTTTATTATCTTCTCTCTTCTCATGATAATTAGTCCACATGCTAAGTCTTTCTCTTCTTTTGGATCGGTGGTCTGTGAGTCAGTGCTTGTGGTCTTCTCCTGCCAGAACTACCTGTTACCCAGTCAGGGCTGATTTCAGCACAATTGTTCAGTTGGCTTTAGTAGTTTCTTCCTTATCTTGTTCTTCCTTATCTAGTTCTGCCAGATGTTCTTGTGGCATTCTTTGTGTCCACTATCAGTGGTATATCCTTCTCCCCAAGCTTTGTTAACCTTCCTCTAGGTTTGAGATCATTGAAGCATGTCCAGTCCTAAACCTTAACAAGGCAATTCTACCAACAAGCAATTTTTTTTTCACATGAAGATTACTTAGAGCTCATTAGCTTAAGTTTAATTAACCTGTTTCACATATTAAATCTTCCTTCTTGTTGATTAGCCTTGAAAGTATACAAAGATCAAATATTAAAGAACATATTTTCTTGAGAAAATTTGACATATTCCACATTTTACAACATTAGTACAAAAAATATTGTTTGGCAATTGAAAAAAGAAAAAACTTGAATTGCCTTAGAAATCAGTAATGACTGTCAAGAATTGAATATTACCTTTTTCCTGACAAGGAGAGCAAAAACCATATTTATCAATTTTTTATATTTTAATATTTAATAAAATATTTTATTTTAATATAGTGAGGCTTCTGAAGGGGGAGGATGTGGCATCTATTAATATAATAGATAAGACTGGACCCGGCGGTTGGGATTCATGCAGTATAAGGCTTTATTAGCAAAGAGAGGCTTCATTATATAGCCCCCGGTAGCATGTGACCCATCTGGCCAATCACAGCAAAGCCATTCTGCTCATGTACCATTAGAAACTACAACTCCCATAATGCCTTACCAGCATTTCCTTAGGAATACGTCTCCTACAGGAGGAGAAGGAAGAGATTATATATGACATGAATTTATGCTGAAAGCCTGGCCCTACTGAAATGAGCATTTTGCTATTAAGCCCAACCATGGCAGGATTTCACATGTATATTATGTGTAATAATCTTACTCAATTTTCACCTGCAGCTATTTATGGGGATACTCCATGGCTTGTGTGAATGTTGGATGAGAATCTGAATAGCATCTTATTTTAGCCTTTTTTTGTTTAACAAAAAGAAACAAACACACACACCCAAAAAAAACCTCAAAATCACCACCAGAAAAAACAAATCACAGTGAAAGAGGGAGAATGTGAGCTAAATTTTTACTTTAAGTTAAAATTGTCCTTTAATTTTTACTGCAATGTAAAAATTGGTCCTTGGTTTATTAGTCAGTACTCTTACGTCACACACCTGAATTCATTCACTCCCAGAAACCAACAGGACAGAGGAATTCTGGATATCTGAACGCAACACCAGACCATGGGGAATGGAAAACCTCAAGTCAAAAGTAACGCACCTGATTGCTTCCCTGTATGCACACTCTAAGTTTACTCTTATGAACTGTAGAATGTATGGTGCTTGGAAATGGGAGTGATGTATTATGTGTGAGGATGGGCCTATTAAAGATTAAAATAAACCCGTGTTTTCATTAAATTAATAGCCCTGATAAGGTAAACCAAGTAAGAAAGAATGATATCACTATCTTTCCAATTAAATTCCTGAAATTCACCTCAGTTGAAATTTCCTGTATGGGAATGGTGAAGGTCACCACACTGGTGACGACAGCCAGTTCATTTTGGAATTAAAACCCCCTACAATTATTAGGTTTTAAACATAGACAAAGGAGGAGGTTTGAGAAGGCTGGAGAGGAGCCCACACTGCACCTGACGATGATGTCAACACCTAGCACAGTAATGTAACTTTTGCAGAGGCCAATGGAAGTAGTATCGCATAGCAAAAAAACCACCAATGACTCCCATACTGTCTTTAGAGTATCTACCAGGTAACATGTCATCCCAAGGCAGCATAATCAGAAATAGAATATTATACGTGTGCATATGCCCTTTGTTTTTAAAGCTTAAATATGCATGCTGCATGGTAAAGAGCAATTAAAATGGAAACAGAGGGAAAACATAAAGTTGCGCTTTAGAGCTGCGGCACTGTCCTTGGCTGATCATCTACTGTTTGGGAAACCAAGGTCAGAGCATTTCCAAAGAGATATAAATCAGGATTATGCTACAAAAAATGTAGCATGCTATACTTCACAAGCACTGAGTGAAAATATAGACCTTACTGCAAAATGTTCATGAACTAAGTTATAATTAATTGCTTAAGCCACATTCTTTTTTTCTCCCGTTGACCACTATCCAATAAATTTTTAATGCAAGTTGTCATAGCTAAATAGCTGTAACTAAACAACTGTTCACCTGATCCAGAAACAGCCTGATTTGATCCAGCAAATTCAGGCATCACAGTAACATCAAAGAGTACACACAGATTGACCCTATGTTTATGAACTTCAGCTTTCTTGTATACTTGGATATGACCCCTGATTTCCATTCACTTCACATCAACCAGTCTTCCCTGATGAGTCTTTCTTTAAAATGAATGCAAATTATCAGCCCAATATTTTGAATTGCAAAAAATTCTAAGAAAAAAATGTTTGCAGCTCCTTCTCAGAGACAAAAACATGAGCAGCAAATGAAATCCATAGAATAAGTTATTCTACAAAAGCAATGTAATCCTCTGAACTGTGCTCATATATTTTCTGGTTTTCATTTTGTATGGACACTAACCAGGAAACTATTTATACAGGAACATTTTAACATTGCTTGCAATTTGCATGCCACCAGTTTTGCTGCTGACTTTGAAATGGGAAGTAGAATAGACTGACACCCATGGTGCGCAGATCACATCATGTTGGACAGTCCACAAAAGGATTGTTTATCAGTCCCTAAAGCTGGGAAAATACGTTAATTTGTTCCTGGGCCTGTGCAAACTGAATATACTAACAGTTCTAGTGCAACCTCAGAGAAAAACAGAGATTTTGAAGTTAGATCATGACATAAAATCCTTCTCTCTAAGCCTGCTATCTTATATGCCTGAGCAGTAGGAAGCAGGCTGGTCTTTTCTATTATTATTTTTTTAAATAATATAAGAGTGCTTGAAACCCATTTTGAAACAGGGTGAAATCTTCCAATCTGCTTAAATATTGCAGATAGAACTACAGATTCGAATTTTCCCTTGAGCAAAATTAAAACTCACACAAGTTATCCATTGATTCCAAAAACTGATTTATAATAATTGCTAAGAGATGCAAAGAGAAAGAGAAAAAAAAAAAGAAAAAGTTGGAAAACACTAAGATTATTTTTAGAAGCAGAGAAAAGTTACCACCAAAAAACTGCCTTTCTGCCGAGCTGGTGGGGGGGAGGAGGGAGAGGAAGAAGCAGTTTTCTGCCTTTTTTTTTTTTCTGTCTCGCTCTTTGCCCGCTTTTCAATGTTATCTCTTTCGTGGCAGGAGGTCTTAATGGCGCTTTAGTTCTCTGGAATGCAGGTGTTTTCGCCTCTCACACCATGTCTCAGGTGGAGCAGGTCTCAGGCTGCAGTTCTCTGGTCCTGAGAAATACAGTGAGGCTACGAGGCCGGCAGGGTTCCAGTCTCCCAAGGCAGAGGTATGCAGCTTGTGGTGGCAGAGGAAAAAAGTTGAGGGGGAGAGGAGAGAGACTCCTGGCTACAGTCAGCGCTTTTTCTCTTCTTTCTTCTTCCCCCTGATTTTCCAAAATTTGTCCTCAAGTTTTATGGTGTTCAGAGGAGGTTGTGCGTGGTCTCTTGGCACATAGCCAGTCCAGATGTTCAAGAAGATATGATAACAATTAGGCAATGGCAGGATCCTTTGGCAGGAAAAGTTCCTTGAGAAGTTTTTGGTAAGAACTTCTGGCAGGAAGCTGACAGAGAATTTTTGGTAGGAAGTTTCTGACAGGCAGAAAACAATGGAGAAATATATTTTTGGCATTTCTATGTTATCTGTGTGTTACACAGGGACAGCACTTGTGCCACCCCTAAAAGCAATAGGCTGATGAATTGATTAATTTCTCATTGACACAAATGGCCTGAGTATGCTAAGGGTGGTTGTTCATTTCCTGCTGACAAGGAGATTTTGAACCTAAAATTTTATTGAGTCTTATCTGGTTTTGGAACAATTCTCAAAGTAAACCTGATAAGATATATCATGCATCCTGAAACTAAGACCCAAAATGAAATAACATTATAAAGGAATCTGCCTATTTCTGAATGTGAAAGCTTCTGCAACAGGGAATGAGAACAACTACTTGTGCCTTACATCTGAGGGGATAAGGGGCCAGAGAAGATATAACCAAAGATAGCTAAAATGGTACTGCCCAAATGTAATACACAGCAATGCTCTGACTGAATACGAAAATAATGAGAAAAATAAGAGAAAAGGGATACTGAAAAAATGGCAGTAAGTAACACTTACTTGATTTCCCAATGCCACAGTATAACAGAACTGCAAACAAGATGCCCAGGCACCCTAATTTGCACACCCATCCCCAACACTGTCAAGTTGGCAAACTTGCAGAAGGGTTCTAATTCATCAATATTGATAGCTACTAAATACCTTTCTAAAGCAAAGCAGTGCATGTAGTTACATTTTATTTCTACATTTGGAAAACAAATCTATCAAGAGGTAAATAGGACTCGGATAAACTGTCTCCAGTGAACTTCGCAGATATCCTGTGTTGGAAAAGCAGTTCACAAGTGAGCATACCACATAAACCACCTAAGCCATGCCACTTTCATGTAAAATAAAGGAAAGTGGATACCTCATATAAGGCACTTAAAAAAGGATAGCTATGTTTGACATATGTAGATCATTACAAGGCAGATGTCCTTCCTCCAAAAACTGGGGAAGAAGAGGGTAAAAAAGACTGCAGTAATGAAAGGATATCAAACAGCTACTGTGTTTTAAGAGATGTGGCACAAAGATCAGAAAATCATTTGGTTCACAACCGACTCAGACAGAAGATGTGTTTGGGTAATATATATATAGTTATATATAGTAAACTATATATATAAGTAAAAAATATATATGTTTACTATATATATAGTTTACTATTTATATAAGTTTACTACATTCTCAAAGTTGACTGATGCGGTAAAATCATACCATAAGTTATAAAACATCCATAAATGTGCTTAGAATTCAGATTTCTATATCAGAGCAAAAGACAGGACAACAGCCAGTTAACAAATAGCTAAATATTACAACTAGCCCAGTGAGTAATTCAGGTGATTTATCTTTGTATCTTGATATTGTTCATCTATATACCACTATAGATTTTCAGATACTTTGGTACTATATTTGTTAAGAAAATAGTTTTTATTGGGTGTTTTGTCAAAGTTTTTAACGCAATGCCTCATAATTTTTTATAATGCAAGTACAGTGGCCTGAAATTGAATACAGATTTAGAAATTCACTTTGTGATTAAGACTTCATAGTTTCATTTTCAAATTTGATGACTAATTTAACGACTAATATATGCAGTCTAATAAACAAACTAATCACAGTCATAATGTGGGATTCATATTACAGGAAGAATGTCAGAAAAACATCCTGGGAGTTGTAGTCTTCAGGACTCTGCTGCACCTGTGCAGTAAAGCACCTTGGTGCGATTGGTGAAAGGGGGTCACGTGTTGTGATGTGTAATGATTTAAACTTCATACTTAAGCCTTTGTTCACTCTCAAAAAGCATTCTATTGCACACCACATTGGCGTTGACTGGTCCATGTGGACTTATTATATTAATAATATCGCTACATTACAAGGCTTTCAATAATTCTGGTCACCTTTTAAATTTTCTTGGAAGTAAAAGAGAAAACTACAATATTTTCACCTCTCCTTCTTTTAAATGTGTCTCTGTTTAATGAGACTGAAGTTTTTTGCCAAGGAGGATGAGTTAGGAGGAGGACCAAACTCCTCCCTCTAAGCAATTGCAAATCTGAAATTAAGAGGCTCCAATTAAGTACAGAGAAAGGAAAAATAACAGCCCTTTATTAAAGGATATATGTGTAGTGGCAGAACAACAAAAGAACACAAAAACAACCAAACAATAATCCTGTACCCAAAAAATCCCCTTCAAAAAGTGGAAGCAGTTCAGTACTTTCTGCCTTTTGGCGTAATTATAACCAGGACCAGCAGGGGGCGGTGTTGGATCACTGGAGCAGCACAGCCTGCAGTTGCGCTGTGTTAGTCAGCAGGGAGCGCTGTTGCGTTCTAGCGGTCGCCAGGTGGCGCCCTGGTGTGCCGGAGAAACTGACAATGGAGATTTTCCACACACACACACACACGAAGAAGGGGAAGGGGAAAAGGGGAAAGAAGGTGGGTTCTTCCCTTGAAACTCGCACTGTCTGCAGCTGGCTGTGGCCAGGATTTCCTCCCCATTTGTCAATGAGCACAAACCACTGCCAAACACGGGAATGGTGGAGGGAAAGGGCAACCTCCTCTCCAAAAAGGTTCCTCTGCAGGTGGATCAAACCTCTTCAATGAAGTCCAACAGGTCCGGGCATGGAAGGAAGATAAATTGGAGCCAGAAAACAGCCAGATGACCAGGTTGAGAACAAAACAACTTCAGAGCCCTTCCAACAAAAGTCAAGTGCTCCCATTTCCAACGAGAAAGGAAAAAACCTCATCACCCCTCCCCACAACCTTTGGAGGGTCATCAGCTTGGAATGCAGGCCCTGCTAATTAATTCTTTTGTGTAGAATCAATCACCCAAGGCAAACCACCCCACCCCCATTCAACCCAGGAAAGGAAAATTCCCTACTTGGTTTTTTACAACAAGTAAACCTAGGACAAAATGAGAATCAATTTTAGTGTTGATAGTGGAGACAAACTTACTTCAGAAACTCTTCAAAGTATATTCTTTTTGTGGAATTTATAATGTCACATTATATGATGCATCAGCATGGTTCCCTATTTTTATTTTTGTGTCCTGGTTTCATTTCCAGTCAGAATGCACACTTTTTGTTCAACAAGCTGCATAAACAATTATTAATTTTCATCCTTTCTTTTAAACTAGAATATAAAAAACTGCAAGTCTTGAAAATAAGTTCTTATATAGCACCAATTATCTAACAGAAAAAAAACCTCTGTGAATATTTACCCAATGTGTAATAGACACTTATAATACATAAATTTTTGATAATTCTGATTTTGATTTGCATTCTCAACAGATAAATTGGAAAAATCAACACCACTTTTTATTCAAACACGAGCTTAATGTCTGACTGTGCACTTCCAAGTAAACATAAGGAATTTTAAAGAAAGAACTCAGTCAAAATCCACCAATTTACCTCAGCCAAATATCACACACAAGAAGCAGAATATCACACATACTACTCATTTTTGCTGAGGTTGCACAAAAACATCTTTAAAACTATTTGGCAGCATGATGCTATTCAAGTATGTGTCATTTAAATATTTACAACTTGATTACTTAGATAAAGTTTCAATTATTTCTTTAAGCAATTGTGGGGGAATCAAACTTGGAAAACATGGAAATTACTAAAGCACTACATGGCGATACACTCTCTGAGCCCTTTCAGATAACTAATGGAGTGAAACAGGGCTGTGTTCTTGCTCCAACTCTATTCACACTCTTCTTCAGCATGATGCTCCAAAGGGCCACAGCAGATCTTGATGAAGAACACGGGATCTACATTCGTTATCGTACCGATGGCAGCCTATTCAACCTGAGGCAACTGAAGGCCCACACCAAGACCCTGAACCATCTCGTCCGTGAGCTGCTTTACGCTGACGACGCTGCCCTCGTCGCTCACACAGAAGTAGGTCTGCAGCATTTAACATCCTGCTTTGCAGAGGCTGCTGAGCTTTTTGGGCTGGAAGTCAGCCTGAAGAAGACAGAGGTTCTCTATCAACCTGCACCTCAGGGAGTCCTCCATCATCCCCATGTCTCCATTGGTGACTCAGAACTCAAAACGGTCCAGCAATTTAATTACCTGGGGAGCATCATCTCCTCAGACGGTAAGATTGACAAAGAAATTGACAATAGGTTGGCAAAGGCATACAGTGCTTTCGGTAGACTGCATAAAAGAGTTTGGCAAAATAAACACCTGAAGATAAGTACGAAGATCAGTGTTTACAGAGCCATTGTACTATCTACTCTTTTGTACGGGTCTGAGTCTTGGGTCATTTACCGCCACCACCTGCGACTCCTAGAACGGTTCCATCAACGCTGCCTTCGTAAAATCCTCAACATCCACTGGACGGACTATGTGACCAATACGTCTGTTCTTGAACAGGCTGCAGTCACAAGTATCGAGGCCATGCTGCTGAGAACACAGCTGCGTTGGGCAGGGCACGTCTCCAGGATGAAGGACCACAGACTCCCTAAGATCGTGCTCTACGGTGAACTTGCCACCGGCTGCCGCAAGAGAGGAGCCCCGAAAAGGAGATACAAGGACTCCCTGAAACAACATCTCAGCCTTGGCCATATTGACCATCATCACTGGTCTGCTCTGGCCGTCAATCGGGAGGCCTGGAGACAAACTATCTATAATGCTGCTGCCTCCTTCGAGAACTCACGCAAGATCACTCTTGAGGAGAAAAGACAACGCAGAAAGAATCGCGTCCAGTCGTTGCCACCTGGGGAATCTTTCTCGTGTCCCTTCTGCAACCGGACTTGTCGGTCACGGATTGGCCTTTTCAGCCATCAGCGAGCCTGTAGCAAGCGCGGATAAAGCCCTTCGAAATCTTCGTTCGCGAAGCCAAGCCATGATGATGATGATGATGATGATGACATGGTCACACCTGTAGAAATACCAAATTCAATGTGCAACATTGTAGCAGGGAATAACCACACAATTCTCCTCCATCGTGATGATCAAGAGACTGCTTTATTTATATTGTACACGGTCTTATATTCAAAAAGGCACGGTACCAAACATGGTGGGAGGCAAACCTAGTTCTATTCAATCATCTTTAAACTTCTTCCCAGGATACCTATAATTGGTCATCTTCCCATGGGCTTCCACCAGGACTTCAACTCCCAGTGTGCACTGCAACCCTTATACAACAGGTATCCCGTATTGCCTTGCTTATAACCCCACAATCATTTTTAGCCCTGTTCAGAGCTTGAAATAGGAGGAAGTTATCTAGGATTTTTAATCAAAACAAGTTTTTGAAGATGCAGGTCACTCCATAAACCAATAAATAAACAGTCTGCATGGACAAAACATACCTAGCTCAGGACATGCTGCAGGAAAGCATGTAGAGAAATAGAACGAAAAAATCAACAGTTTCAACCAGCCAACTTTATAGGGGCTGATTCCAATTTGATTTAAACCAGTTTAAGTCCGAATCTCATTATACCTACATAATAATCCATCTTCCTGACAAGAGGATAGGTGCCTTTGCAGGTCCCGGCTGCTCAGCAGTTGCTGTGATCCTACAAAAAAATGTTAACTTGGCTATGAAGACTTATTCCAGCATTTGATTTATTTCAGCTGTCAGTAAGAGGAGACAGAGTGTGTCTATGAGAGGTAGAATTTGGCTGGGTAACTGTCAGGTGGGGAATGCCTTTGGTTTATGGGTTACCTCGTTATTAACAAAAAGTCTGTCACCATCCTCCACCTTCCCTGAGCCATTGCTCAGGTGCAGAAGCCACGGAGCTGTATTTCAGCCTAAAGGCGGGCAGAGAGCATGGCAGTTCGGAAATGCAGAGGAGCTCTGCACTCACCTTCCAGATCAATGCACTGTTTGCTTTCACATATTAATTATTGTTTATATTTGCCTCTAATCTGCATATGTATTTTATACAATCCACCAAAAGTGTGCTTTTAAAATTAAGAGTAATCTTCAATTACTTCCAGCTGATGTGTAGCCTGCCAAATAATTTAAGAGTTTGTGAGAAGTGTTTAGAAATTAGGCAATCGAAAGGCTAAACACAGCACAGTTCATACTGATGAGGCAGGAAATAAAAATGCCCTCAACTAATATATGATTTTTTTCCTACGTCTACAATAAAAGACTGAAGGGAACACACTGAAACTCAACTGCTGATTTTCAAGGGTGCCAAAATATGGTTCCTACATAATAGGTCTCCACAACTTGCAAGATAGGGCATTCCAAAATATGAGACTCTTAATGGCAACAACAGATCAGTCCTTGTTTTACAAGTTACAAATGGCTTTTAAGAGCTTTTCCCTAACAGTCCTTAGGCTTCGTAACAGCTGTAATTAATGTTGACAGGAGCTGTGCTCCCTAATTTTTCATGTTTTGTTGAAAGAAAGATACATTACTGGTTTAGAAGTTATAGAGAACAAAAAGGAACTTCTTGTAGGAAAATGCCTGGGTCATTAAGTTTGGTCACCTAAAAGTATATTTTATAATTGTTCTGACAACTCATGTTCCTTCTTCAGACTGCCCCTAAAAGTCTGACTGGAGTTACTAGCACTGTTCTTCTAATTTCTAAACTTAAATATATTCATTCTAGTTTATACCCACTTGCTTTTGTGTCAACATTTTGTCCTGAATTAATCAGGTAGGATTTTTTTCAGAAAAGACATAATTATATTGTGGTATTCAGTACCACAAGATGTTGGAAAAATAAAGAGATAAATTAGAAAATGTGGATTTACATAAGAAATACATAAACTCAAAACCTGATCAGGAAGTCCATCAAGGGCTATTAAAGATGCATATGTAACTTTCTAAAGTTCAAAGAATGAAAAGTAGGAAAAAATACAATTCTGCACTTGTCAGTCCCTATATCATTGCCACAAGCATCCAATACTAGCTACTTGCAAAGAAAAGGCACAGGGATAGAAGATACCTCCAGACTGTCCATAAAAAAATATTTTTCATGTAAATATAAATCAAGCAAAAGCTGTCATACTTAGTTAAAGATTCTTTTCCACTTAACTGTTTTCCCTTTATCTAAATTACAAAAAAGAAAGCCCTTAACTCTAAGGGCTTTCTTGAAATATCTGAAGGTCTCCAGTGCAGCCACTGCTAGAATTTGTTGTGGAATGCCATTTTATTTTAGAAGAAAACAAGGGATAGCAGTGTTTAATCGCTGTGTTTAAAAGCCTCTAGATATTAAATAAGAGCAGCCCAAACCAGGTCCATGATGCAACTGAACTGAACATGCATTACTAACACACTTCTAATTGGATTACTACAGGTGTCCACGCAGAGTGAAATCATTATTTACCTTCTGGGACTCCTTCCTTATTTTGGCACGGGTTTCTCTTTGTTTCAGACCAGAAGGTCTGTTATCAAAATAGTTCAGCATTCCCACACTGTCTGTGCCCGGTTATGTTAAGGCTGGGCCTACAGAAATGCAGGATGGATTGCTCACCACAATCCTGTTCTCTCCACACCTGCAATCTTTATATTTCTGAGAGCTTCAAATTGTTGTCAGTCAGAAAAAGGTGAACTGCCTGAATAAAAGACACTCCTCTGCCAAAAATAAAAAAAACAAAGACAAAACTCCAAACTGGCAATAGAGGAAAGAAGAAAGAATTGATGCTCCTATAATAAATTGGTTGACTTTGTTCATAAAATCTATTAGAGAATATCCCTGGCTTATCCACCAAGCCATGAGTGTCTGGGAAAATATACACCTACTCTATCTAAGCAATAGGTGTCTGGGAAATCTCTCATTTATCTAAAAGATCATTGGTATTCAGCTAAAGTAAACCACACATCCTGAGGATTTACATATGAAGGAAGACTTCTTCACCTAAAGACAGAGGGAGTAAGTCTCAACTTCCGAAGATTTACACATGAAGAGAACCTTTTAACCTAAGGACAACTCCAGCGACCACCAAATGGCAGATTACAGACCACCTGGTGATCGTCACACACAACGCAGAGATAACAGCCTCACCTACGCCAGAGGCAGAGAATTATAAATAAAGAGACTTTTTCCCATTTCGAGGGTGCGCCTTGGCAGAGTAGAAGTCTCACCAGGCAGCCCCAGTGCTGTTTGCTCAATTATCGCTTGCTAATAAATTTAATTTTTATATCATACAAATTGGCTCTCTCAGTTTATCACGGGTGTCTATAACACTCCCACGCTATTCTCAATGTCTGTGAAAATTTTTTTCCTACTTAATAAATTTTTTATATGAAGAGATTTATTCTTGTTCCATCTTATATAAGTAATCTCCTACTTAGAGAATCATCAAAAGTGAGAATGATCAGTGCTGGAATTTAAGAAATTTTGTTTCTAATGACTTTTAGTAGTTCCTACATTTAATTACTTTCTTAAATCCTTCTTAACAAGGAGAACTGGACTAAAATCAGATTGCAGAGCAACAACTTGGGAGTGAGTGACCATGCCAGCCTTCACCATGTGAATGTGATGTACAGTGGCAAGCAACCACAGGTAGTAGCTATGATGGAAGGAATTATATTTCAAAAGCGAATTTCATATTTCCCAAGATGCAACAGGACATAATGCTGCACTGCTTCACACAGATGTGCACAAGAATACAATAGCCTTAAAGATGCAAAAAAAATCAGCTAAGTTAGAGGAAGGAATATCAATAATGTCCTCATTTTAAAATATGTTTCTTGTCAGTTAACTATTTTCTATCTATATCTCACGTTAAAATTCACTGCATGCCTACTTAACAATTTATTAGATAGAGTTTGTTGATGAATTTGAAAGAACAATTCCCTCTCAGCCCCAGCCTTCAAATCCTCAGCATTGAATTCAAGCACAAAATATATTTTCTGCTGCAGTCGGTGGAAGAGCTGAAAGATAACAGAAAAATCCATGTCCTGTGACATATTTACTTATCTTGAATCAATAGTCATGAAATAGCAGTACTGAGCTCTCACCTCTGTGTGTAATAAATAGGGGAGATGAGGTGGACACAACACAGCCACAGGGGTGCTATACATCACCCGCTTACATCTGGGGAGTGGCAAGAGAAGAAATTAAAGGGGTTTATATGATACTGTGATAATTCTAGATGATTTGCTTTTTATCGCTTCTCTTTCTGTTATGGTATGAATGTCAAGGTGGCCAACAGGAAGAACAACAAGTGGTGCCGTGAAAACACACAAGAGAAAAAAGCCTTTATTCTCACACAGACAGTGATATTAAATACAAATCCTCAGCAGCTGTGTCCCTCAGTGACTGGATATTTATTACCTAATGCACACTAACACATTACTTATTGGTGAATTCTACTTTGAGAAATTTTTGCTTTCTGTGAAAGTGTATCAGATAATAACATTGATTACAGTAAGAGAAAACACAATGAGTATATATCTATGTTTCTCTGCTCCCATGGGAATGGTGCACTCCCCTGCCAGTGCATTTACCTGTTCTCATGGGAATGCTGTACTCCTCTGCTGCTTGCTCTCTCTGTTTTCAGGGCCTGGTCTCAGGCCTTCAAAGTCAATGTCCTCTGCAAAAGGCTTTGCAGGCCAGCTGCTTAAGCTCACATCTTTCTGCTGTTAGCAACGTCAGCATCACTAACCAATTAATGGTCACTTTAGTAATGCTAATCAAAGTAGAGAACATGCCTATTTGATCCATACAGTTGATTTTACTGCACCAACTTGTCTGTGGAGCATATGGAAACATAGGAAACGCAGACACCATGAGAAGCAGGGCAGACCAGCGGAGGGAGCCCCTGGCACTCCTGAGGGAAGGTACATTGCCAGCACTAGCTTTGTCATTGACCAGCTACCTGCATTTGCCCTCTGCATGTAAACCATGAGGATAAAGGTGTTTACTGCCATTTTAAATGATTTTGGAATGAGAAGCATGCATTTTTGCATCCCTACCAACAATCCACTGTCTCCAGTTATATGGGAAAGAAGAAAAACTGAAACAGTAAAGTAATGGTTTCCTGCATTATTTAGAAAAACATGCCACATCTCTGAGCCCTGAACTGCCTACTCATCTCTGCCACATCCATTGACTACCAAATTCTATTTAATATTTCAGTAATGTCTTGGATGATGGATTAGAACATATGCTTGTAAAATCAGCACAAGTAAAAGGGGATGCAAGCAGGCTGAGGGACTGAATCAGAATCCAAAATGAACCTGATAAATTGGAAAGAATTATATGAACAAGATATATTTCAGACAGGCTCAAACCACTACACGTAGTAGAGAAAAACTGAAAATAGAAATACAAACTGGTGATGTAGCCATGCAACAGAAAAAGAGATGAGACCTAAATTTGTAACACATAGAGGATACATACATGTCAACCACTGGACAGTGCAGACAAAACAGCAAGCTTTAACTCCAAGTACATTAATGTCATGTCACACACCTCTTAAGAGTTATTTTGCATGGACTGCTTGAAATAGCAAACAGACCAATTTGACATAACCCAGAAGAAACCAAGAGGCTTAATCAGGGTAGGGGGAAGAATTAGGAGAAAAGTTAAAGAGATTGATAGCACAGAGGTTTTCTATGAAAGGAGGGAAAGATGCAGCTTATTTGGAGTGTTCTTAAGAGATTATGGTAACTAATCATCAGAATGGTGAAACAGAAATTGGTTGTGTAGGACTGTAGTGGCAGCTAATTGGAAGCTATTAAGGGAAAGGTCAGTAAGGCATAATGTAGGTACGCTTGTCTGGGCATGTCAGAAATATGGTTTCATGACCTCCTGTGGTCCAGAAAGGCCCTGCCTAAGTCATAAAGTGGAAAATTCATCTTTTTATCATGTACTGAAAATGTACTATGTATGATGGGAGTTAAATGTCACAAATTTTTTTGTTTCATTTTATTTTTGGATAATTTAAAGTTCTGAGAAATAACATTTATCTAGAACAAGAGAAGGAACAAAAATGGGGACCAGGCATTTTAGAGCAAGGGTAGGTTAAATCTTCACATAATACTGAGATAGAGATCAAAGAAAATGTAACAGCAGGCAATGTAAGAAAATGTAAGCAGAGAAGGAAAAGCTACATAAACCTAGAATGTATGAATCTATGCCAACACAACCTGCTAAGTAGGATCTGGCAGGTTACACTGGCGTGCACAAGAGAACTCTTGCCTGTTTGGTGTTTGTTCATTCTTTCCTTCACTCTTGCCCTCAGTGCAGAAAACATTCAGCCCTCAAATTTCAATTGCCAGTGTTCGCTAGCCCTTTTTCTGATTGCTGCTTCTTTGTTAAAATTACAAGCTTTTAGCAGCAAGCACATTGTTTCATATTATGCTACAAAACATCCACCACTGTGCTGATGTTCTGACAAAGACAGACGAGACAATGGTATTTCAAAAGGCTGATTAAGAGAAGCCATTACTCATCTCCAGGGTCTCATAGAATTCCCTTCAGGAAGATAAATAGTGCTACAAATACAGGCCTTTGCGAATAAGCAACTGAGATGATAAGAATTGAATTTCCATAGGAGGAAAGATACACATTTGAGTTATAACTGCTTTTATTTCTTGTGTGGAAGCTTCCAGCCAGAATTTAGCCGCAGCATCACTGAGAAAAAAAAATTGGAAAAAGTTCAAGTTGTATTAGAACATATGGCATCTATATATTACTGAAAAGACTTTTGGCAGTAACCACCATGCAATAAGAGAGTATGTAGTTAATGAAGAAGTCCACAAGCCAATAAGATGTTGAGGGGTATAAAACTGTCTGGCATAACTAACCTTGAATCTTACATGAATCTTTTAAGCTGTAGTAGCATCTCCAACAACACTACCTCAAACAGCTAAAACAAAGGTTTGCATTGGAAAAAAAATAGACAAAACACACAGTGCATGACTTTCTAAAGACTCATGAAGACTAGTTTCCCCTGAAGGATTTACTGGTATTACTGGAAGTGCTTCTAGACGAGAAAAGGACTTCAGGTGTATAATCTGTAAAAGTAATGAATGTTCAAAAAGACAAATAGATGAACACTGTGTGCTAAAGGGAGAAAGGGAAAGTGGAAGTTTATGCTATTGAAGTATTCTGCCTTCTGGTTTTAAGAATAAAGCCCATCTGGATTTTTGAGCATTTCGCAGCAGTGTCAGAAAAATAAATACTGTAAATAAAAGCTCCACTTTAAGTGACTCCAGTATGTTTTACCGTGTTTGTTGCATTAAAGTTTCAATGGGGAGGAAAGTTTGCAGGGTAAGTACACTTTCTACAAACACATATTTGTTTCTCTTCCTACAGCTTAAGGATGTAACCATTACAAGAATTCTCATAGGCACCACATATACCAGTGTAACTAAGGTGACAGCCTTCACATACTGCATGACATGTTTGACCTGAGTTCTTCCCAAACTATTAGAACGCCATTATACAGAAAAAAACTTGTCTAAATAGTCCTAGCACCTTTTCCATTCCAATTTGGGAATCTGGCAATGGACTCTATTCCCAGATGCACCAACGGGACTACTCTGAAAAACCCTCTGAAGAACAAGAACAAACATTGGATCTGAAGGAATTCACATGGGAAGTTGGGCTGAATTCCTGCAATCTGATGCAAGAAAAGTGTCATGTGTTACCTCTGGACCAATTTTTTTCAAACTCCCCCACAAGCAATTGCTACAAGTTGAGAGGGGTTTTAGGCAGACAAAAGAGAGGCTCGACTTGGGGAAATAATATTAAGATTTCTTACTAGCAAGATAAAGACTAAAAAATAATGTATATAACAATTCTAATTAAGCTTTCTTAACTTTTGAAGATGTTAGGTATTTACAAAAGTATCTCTCCCCCCCATATCAGTCCAGGAGGAGAAAGTCTCTTCTTTCTGAAACAATTCTGCAGCACTGGAAAGTTTCTCTTCTCTTACTTCTGGGTCGACAACTCTGATTTGTCGTAGATGGAAATATCTCTCTCTCTGTTCCTCTGATGCATGTCGACCTCAGGACTGGGCCTGCCACTCCTCCATTCAGGCCTGAACCAGAGGCTGGGGGGCATATCTGGGCTCCATGAGGTCTTCCATGGACTGCAAGGGGACAACTTGCTTCACCATGGTCTGCACCATGGTTACAGGGGATAATGGGTTTTGAGTCCTTCCCCGGCTGCATGAAAGCCCCTTCTGTGGGCTGCAGGGGGACAGCCTGCATTACCATAGTCATCACCACGGGCTACAGGAATGGCTTTGAGTCTTTTCCCCTCTTCCTGTGGGGTCCCTTCCCATGAGATAATCTTAAACAGACCTCTCCTTGTGGGTTCACCCAGGACTACAGCTCTTCCATACTCTGCTGTCCTTTAGGGTCACAAATGAGTTGCACCAGCATGGATCCTTCACTGGGACTACAAGTTCTACCTGAGACAACTTGCTCCAGTGTAGGTTTTTCTCTCCATGGGCTACAGGTCCCCAACAGGACTCTGCTTTATCTCAGGCCTCTCACAAAGGTCACAGCCTTCTCATGCACTTGTCTGCTCTGGCATAGACTCCTTCACAAGCTGCAGGGGGGTCTTTGTACCCCTGTAATCTTCTACAGGCTACACTGACCTTGGAGCTGCTTGCTATCTCATGTTCTCCTCTGCTTTCTGCCAGGCTGGATTTTTTTCTGCAACATGTCTCAGCCGGGCAGTTTCTTTCTGGAGTTTCTTCTCCACTCTACTACATTTCTCGACTGGGGGCTTCAGTGCCACGCCTGGCCCCGGCTCAGGGCCAGGGGGAAGAGGGATCCCAGCCCCCCCTTGGGGGCCTGCTGCCTCCCTCTTACTTCATGGTTACTTAATTTCTTCGTGCAATCAACCTTGTCTTCCATTTTCTTAAATATGTCATTAACAGAGGCGTTACAAACACTTTTGATTGGCTTTGCTCTGGAAATCCACCTGGATCTGACTATTTTCAGCCCAGGGGGGCTAGTAAACCCACAAATTTGGGAAGCTGGGCAATGGACTCTATTCCCAGCTGCACCAATGGGACTACTCTGGAGAACCCTCTGAAGACCAAGAGCAAACGTTGGATCTGAAGGAATTCACATGGGAAGTTGGGCTGAATTCCTGCAATCTGATGCAACAAAAGTAGTGAGATTCAAAAGATCTCTTTTTTTATGATATGCCTCTCCAGTTGAAGAATTCTTTACTTAAAAAATATCACCACAGGCTGATGTGACTGACTTTGCCAATACCTTCAGAAACAGAAATCACAGTTAACAGTCAAGGCGGTTTCCAGATTAAAACCTATTAAAAAAAAAATTTGTGAAGAGGAATTGTTTCCTAAACAATTAAAAACTCAATTAGCAATTCCTCCTGCACTTTAAAAGACTTATGTAAAGAGTTAGAAATGGCTATCAGCTACCTGTTTACTCAACGAGAAATGTCAATGTGAACCTCTGCAGATTTAAATTCCTCCTATTTAGAGGGAAAAAAAATACAGAAACCTAACCACAATGTTATTATGCCTTATACTGTAAAATACCAACCGACCCAGAAATAAAGATTCCCTGATGTCAGAAAACATGTAGAAAGCTGTTAAGACAGATGTGTTATTTAATGATTCCTTTTAAAACAAGAAAAAAAATAGCCATTCTCAAGCACACACCTCATTTTAGTGTTCATCTAACCATATGTAAGTCCTACTTTCTTCTTTTTCCCTGAAAGGAAATAAAGATCTCAGAGTGTCTTTAATGTGGGTTCTAAAGCCTGCTAAACTGAAGCAGCAGAACATCTATGTTGTAGGAAATTAATTAACCGTGTGAAGTGTCAGGATGTTGAGCAGGTGGCTGGACTTCTAACAGACCAGCATAAAGCCTGTGTTTAGATTTACTTCCATATAATATTACAAAATATAGATATTAAACACAGCAGCACAGCATGGATCTGTTCCATCCAGCATGGATTTATCCTGATACTTACTTCTTTTTTTTATTTTTAGCTTTTTGTAGATTTTAGAAGTAGCTGTAGTCAGCTCACCCTTTAGCACAGTAGTTTACACATTTACCCCACCCTATTACCCAATTTCATATCTTTCTAAATTCCTTTAGGTTTTTTAGGCTTCCATCAAGGTAGGCTTTCTTTCTAAGAACATTACAGGCACTCCAGGCCTCTATAAGAAGATACCACAACAGGCAAAGCATCCTTCAAAATCCAGAAGTTTGGAGGAGCTCCAATGACTGAACACGCTGCAACGAAGAGGAAGATGAGGAAAAGGGGGTCTTAGGACCCCCAGCTCCATTTCCAGAGGAGTGTGCAAGGGGCAGAACTGGGAGGATCTGAAAGGGCGGATAGATCTGAGGTTGGATAGACAAATACCTTAAATTGTGGAACTCCCTGGACATGTGGCGTGTAAGCATCTGTACTCCCATGGTGGTTGAAGGCCTTCTCTTAAAACTGTTCTCTTATCTCTACTAATAATTGCCTGGTGAGTAATTTTTTGCCTCACGATCTAAGGCAACACTCCAGACATGTTAAGTAGCCACAACGGAAGAGTGGGGAGGAATTTAAGTTGTTTTTCTAATAAAAAACATGGAATATGATGTTGGGAATACTCCACAAGAGGTTTATATGTGGTGGAAAAGAACATCTGAAGAGAAAGAGAACTGAAGAAAAGACAGCTTTAATATACAGCTGGATTACTGGACAACAAATAACTTCCTACCTCAGAGACTGCCTTTTCATATTATACAAGTGTTGTGTTTATTCAATTTATTAACAATGTTGTTAGAAAAAATCTTACTTTGTATGTAATCTGCAGTTTAAGCTAATGTTAGCCCCTTTCCTATTCGCTGATTGTAAACCCTTTGCCTATTGGTTCCTGTTAGTTAAAATTTATAGCTTTCCCTCATTTTTGTATCTCTCCTCACCCATATTTGGATATATTCCAGCCCAATTCCCATGTATGGATATTCCCCTGGCACGATTCCTCCCAAATTCCATGCATTCCATGTTCTACCAGATAAAAACTAGCCCATCCTTAAATAAAGAGATTCATTTTGTCTTCACGTTGTGTGATTTCTGTGCAAAGTGGATCTTTTCATGGCCTCACCTTAGGGGGTTTACAGCTGCACCCCCGATAATATGATGTTAATGTTCAGGAAGAGAAAACCCACAAAGTAAAAATTGTATTTTCCTACTCATCAGGGTCATGTGGATTGTAGATTTGAATGACAAAAGTAACACACAGCTGCTATTTTTCATTCTGATGAGGTTTGTGAAACAAGCAGAGCCAAGAGAGAATGAGCTCCATTCTCAACACCATTGCTAATGGAGACTTACTTGTTCTCTTCTGTATGGAAATCCACTGAGATGTCTCTGGAGGTAGGAAAACATTAACTATTTTCCCTAGTTAACTCTGGGATTTTGTTAAGTTTTACAGTCAGACAAAAGAAAAATCCATTTAATATCCAAATTTACAACTCTTTTAAGCTACACTGTGTTTCTCAGCCGTCATTCCATGTCTGTCTGCTACTTGGTTCTCAGGTCACAGTGTCATGGACAAAAATGTATCACCAAAAATCTTGATATGGGAAGGGTAGAAGGATAGATCTTTTTCTAGGTTCCCCATTGTCTTTGAAGGCATCTGTCAAACTTCTTTTCTCTCCAATACCTGCTGTGACCTCTGCATTTACACCAATTCATTCTGTCACACTCAGCCTACCTTTGTATGTGGAGGCTCTTTATTTTAATACTTGGGGTACAAATCTCATTAGCACTATCAGTATATTTCTGCACAATAAGTCTACCAACATGTAAAGAAAAACAGAGGGAGGAACACTGCTGAATTTTGGTTGCCAATGGGGAGAAAATATGAAAGCCTTCATATGCTGGTTTAAAGGTAAACCAGCAGGAGAAATAAACCCAACTCCAAGGAGATTAAGTCAGAATGACAATTTTAATAACAACAACATGATAAATACAATTTTATAGGTGAACGGTTGGTTTTAACCCACAACATCCCGGCACCCTGGGGCATGAACAGAATGGTGTTCGTCAACGCCCACGCTGAACTCCACGTGGGCCCCCCTGAGTCCAAAAGCAAAAACAAAGAGGAGAAAACCTGCCGATGCCAGCGATGGTTGCAGCCCGGCTGGAAGTGGTGGTCACAATCTGACCGAGACTGGTGGCCACAGTCCAGTTGAGAGTGGTTGTTGCAATCCAGCTAAGAGCGGTGGTCCCAGTCCAGTTGGGGTTCTGGTCCTCCTCTGGATCCCATGAGTGGAACTAGAATTCCCAAGACCCCAAGATTATATATAATCAGGTTCAGGCTGGAATGCCCAGCCCCTTTCCCATGGTGGCGAGTTCCACAGTGAGTGAATGGGTGTGCTGGGTGTGAGGACAGGAACATCTTCTTATCTCAGAGGCCTCTTCACACCCAGCTCACAGCCTGAGGGGTCAGGTGTGCTCTGGGCAGCTGCTGCAGATAGTCTATAGCTTCTGGGAAATGGCATAGAGGGTGTAGAATACCCAGTTCGGGTTACACCCACACAGTGATGAACTGGTCCCAGCTGTTCTAACTAGGACACTTTAAAATTAAGATTTAACACTGTAATGTATTTTCTAACAAAAAAAAAATTCCTTTTGACAGGCGTGAGCTTTCAGGCTTGTTTTTCTGTACTCTGCATATGTAAAATTATTATGAACATTTAATGCAACTTTGATCTTTCTTATTAATGCTCCCTTTAAAAGGGAGTTAGTCCCAAAATACCTTATTCACCACATGGATCAAGAGAATTAGCTTGTTCAGAGCCATCCAGGTGTTAGCTAATACTACACAGAGATGTGTTGACTGTCTTCATGGATCTAACTCAGTGATATATTATTGATAAAGATACCAATATGTAATTTGCATTTAATATAGTAATAATGTAATCTACTTTAAATAAATTCTGAAATATTTTTTAACTTGTATAAAGTAATTCATAGGGATTTTTGTATATTCTTTTGGTATAACAGAAATTTTGTTAGTTTTCAGGCATTCCAGTCCTTTTCTAAGTTTCTGTTTAAGCAAATACATGTGCTATATAGTTATTCAAAACAAATAGTCAGAAATATTTAATTAACTGAAGCTAATGGAGGAATTGGAGGTAGGCAGAATGTAATGATCCAAAGCAGAACTTACTCTCAGAATTATGATTAATTTCTGCAGAAGACAGAGAGAATTTCAAAGGCAATAAATCAATGGAATCTGAATTTTACATCACATTTGAGAGATTTTCTTCCAGCAAATCAAGAGACTGATTTTTTCATGTGTGTGTGCATACAGACGTGCACATGTGCACATGTGTCCACAAAGGAAGAAGAGCGGGGTATTCTTGCCTACTTCAGAATGAAGGATCAGCATCTAAAAAACAGCTGATACAAATTGTGATTTTTCCTGGAACATCACTGATGTTTTAAATTAATGTGATTTTTTCCATAATTATAACAAATAATGTTTGAAACAAAAAGCCATATGGCAATATTCATATCAGTAGTTTTCAAGAAAATGCAATCCTCATCCATCTCACCTTATACCTACTGAATTTTTCTCTTACAATGACATCAGTTTCTATATTCTTCCACACCCTAAAGAACAATAGTATTTACTCATTTCTTAAAATATTTTTTTTTATAAAGACCAATAACCCCAAGATTTCTCTTTAAACTACCAGAATCCTCTCTCGTATATATTATTGACACAAATGAAAAGATATTTTGTTGGACACATTCTGTCTATCCCAAGATCCCCTACATTTACTCTTTCAGCTGAGTGAAAAACACAGCCTTCCATACTTTCTTACTTTAGGCAACCACATGCCCCAAGTTTTCTGGTAGAAATCACCAGGAATATGCTGTGATTGAAATGGTATTTCAAGGAAAACCTTGCAGGGAGACTTGGGATTTTTGTGAACCAGTTAAACACAAGAGAACCTACAGTTTGGTAAATTTGGAGGGCTTTGTGGTTTTTCTTAGACAGCAGGACACCATTAGCTTAAATTTGGTAATTTGCTATGCTTCTGCATTTTAGGTTAAATGTCAGGACAACTACATTAATTTGATCAAGCTGCTTGTATAAAGCCCCTCATCAAAACTGCTCATATATATGCATTAAGACATTGGCTTCTGCCAAGCATTTTCAATGCTCTGCAATGAAAATGACAAGCATTTTCAATGAGCTGCAGTCAACATCTTAGGAATAAACAAACCATAAGCCTAAAAATTTCTTCTTTTACCAAGGACTGTGTCAAATTTTCTATTTTGTGGTTGTGTTTCTTATTTATACTGTTGACTTTGAGTTTTTGATTTTTTTAATTTTTGTAGATTTGAGAAGTAGTTGTATGGTGAATGTAGATTTTAAAGTAGCTATCCCTTAGCCTTAACACAGTAGTTACGCATAGCTAACCCTGTTACCCCATTTCATATCAATATCTAAAATTCCATTAGTCTGTTTAGTCTCCTTTACAAGGTAGAATTAGAGAGAACACCCTAAAATCCCCACCAGAAGATACAGACAGACACAGCAACCTTCAAACCCAGAACTTTGGAAAGCCTTCAGGTACTGCACGTGCTTCGAGGAAGATAAAGATGAGGAAGAGAGCGTCCCAAACTCCCCCACACTCAATTCCCAAGGGTGCGTGCCAGAGGACCAAACGGGCAGAAGCAGGAGATGGAGAAACTGGGGATTGGATGGAAATCGTTATAAAAAACTGTAACACCTGTGTTCAGGTGCGTGCGTGGATTTGTTTTCCAGTACCCTGGAGGCTCATTAAAACTGCTGCTTCTTTATTTTACTTCCTCCCTAATTAGGCCTGGAGTCTTATTTCCTCCGTGGTCTTTTAGGCATCATACTAATGCAGTATTCAGAATAGACTTAATTCTGCACTTCAGCAAGCCTGCTGTTATATGCTTACTGGAGTCTAAATTTTTCAATACAGTAATTAGTACGTTTGTATTCTAACTGATTTTCACTGTACTCTCACGAGTAGCCAAGTTTCTCAGGTTTCAAATATTTCAAAATCATTTGAGCTGTAACATTTCTTTTGAGGTAGCTAAACTCTACTCAGCTATGTGCTGTCTACCGCAGGGCCCTGCAGACATGTTGTGGTAAAGGTGTTTCGATGCTCGGCTGTTAAATAATTAGAAGGTAAAAGCCAAATGGAAATTTACTTCAGTTCAACCACCCTTTATACTTATATATCTATATCTAGAAAGTTGTCAGATGCTGATTAACCAGGGCTGTTCAGCACTGTTTTGATGAGGCAGGCAGAATATGGGGAGGACCAAAAAAATAAATAGATTATTTGGTGAAGAGAAAAGGGGGAGAAAAAGGAATAAAAGTTGCTAACATGATGGCTTTGGACATATATCTTTTGGAATTAATCAGCATTATTATTGCCAGCATTTTAATTAGATGACAAAAATTAAATAATTCCGTCTGTCAACAGTAATAAGATAAAACCAGAAAGTATTTAACTTTTTACAACAGGGCCACACAAGGGTGCACTGTATAAGCTTCAGCTTGTTAATAGTCTATTTTTTTTGTACCTGTAATAAAGAGAGACATATCATTCATCTCTGATGAAGCTTCAAAATCTCCTTAATTAGTAAAAGCAACCTGGATAAATAAAGCAACTTAGACAGCCGTATAGAACCAATTCCTATTATCAGCATTATTGTTCCTGAAAACTAAAAAATTGGAATACTATTACCAAAAACCACATATAGCCACAAGGAAATGACACAGTTATCTCAATGATTAGTTTAAATAAAACCAAAAAAGCATAAATGGATAAGCAGCTATTCATATCACTATGGAAGTAGCTGGGCAGAGTATCAGATGTCAGGGGCTTTGTCTACACGTGATGTAAAAGGATCACTTTTACATGATTCTTGTCCCACAATGCTACAAGAATACCTTTCATATTTCTTTCACATGCTGTTGGAGAAAACCTTGAAGGCTTCAGCAAAGCTCAGAGATGGAAACGCTAAATATCTTTCTGGTAACTGAAAACAAATAACAAAATTGATGAAGTAGAGCTATGAAGGAAGACTGAATAGGTATATAGTTAATTCAGGTGAGTTTAAAATTACTTAATACCAACAGCACAAAATGTTTAGGTTTTTTTGCCTCCACAGATTTAGGATGTGAGTCATTTTCCATTAAAATTAATGAAAATTCTCATCAAATTCAATGAAAGGGAATTGATCCTATAATTGTGTTTAATGGTAGTCATATCTACAAAACAGGTGTCTGAGGGGACTTCAGGTAAAATGGCAAAATGTTGAGATTATTTAGTGCACATGAAAATGACACTGAGATTTTAAAACACAAGAATAGAGACTGCTTAAACTAGGGTACATGAAGATCATGATCATCATGGCTTGGCTTCATGAACTAAGATTTCAAAGCGCTCTACCCATGCTTGCTACAGGCTTGCTGATGGCTGAAAAGGCCAATGCGCAATATACAAGTCCAGTTGCAAAAGGGACAACAGAAAGGTTCCCCAGGTGGTATTGACTGGATGCGATTCTTTCTACATCGTCTTTTCTCCTCAAGAGTGATCTTGTGTGAGTTCTCAAAGGAGGCAGCAGCGTTATAGATGATGTGTCTCCAAGCTTCCCGGTTGGAGGTCAGAGTAGACCAATGGTGATGATCGATATGGCCAAGGCTGAGATGTTGCTTCAGGGAGTCCTTGTATCTCCTTTTCGGGGCTCCTCTCTTGCAGCAGCCGGTGGCGAGTTCACCGTAAAGCACGATCTTAGGGAGGCAGTGGTCCTTCATCCTGGAGATGTGCCCTGCCCAATGCAGCTGTGTTCTCAGCAGCATG
>VYXB01002361.1:303835-331129 GCA_013397135.1 Pachyramphus minor | reverse complement strand
GGCCCGCACAGAGACCCCTCCATTCCCGCGACCTCCCGGGAGTGCCCCGGCGCCGGGGCTGGCATCCCTGGGGAGCAGGAACCGGGGCCGTGCTCGGCTGAGCCGTTGTGCCGCCCGGCGCCTGGCCCCGCACCGTCCTTCGGGCTGTCTTTTCATCACGAGAGAGCTCTGGCGGGCCAGTAATCCTGTCTCCCCCTCTGTTTGCAGCGTTGCCACCATGGACAACAAGGGTAAAAAGAAGTTCGCAGGGAAGAATGGAAAAGCACCGCGTGGAAAAGTACCACACGGGAAGAGGAAGTTTAAGAAGGATAATGGTAAGAAGGCAAAGGCTCGCTCGTAGGAGCCCTGGCCCCGTGGTTGTGGTCGTATACTGGCATGCTTGGAAGTCTTTTTGGTTTTTTTCCCCTCGGTAAATTTACGCTTGAAACGACTGGTTTGGGAAATGAGCGACGAGAAGTGGGTGTTGTCTGTCTGAACTTCAGCAAGACTTTGACAGTGTCTTCCCTCCTATAAGATCCTCACAGAGGTGCTGGTGAATTACAAGCTGGACGAGCAGCTGGTGAGGTAGATTGATATCTGCCTGAAGGGCTGGGTCCAGAGAGTGGGATAGTCTGTCTGGAGGCCACTGGTTAGCAGGGAACCCCAGGAGTCAGCACGAGGTCCGGTTCTGTTCAACAGCCTCGTGGATGATGGGGATGATGTTGCAAAGTGCACCATGTCAGATTCCCGGTGGCACAGAACTGGAAGGAGTGGCAGATGCACCAGAGGGTTGTACTGCTCTCGAGGGGGACTTCAGCACGTGGGGAAAATGAGCTGACAGAAGCCTGGAAGGTTCATCAGGGAGCAAAAGGCAGAGTCCTGCAGCGTGAGGGGAACCGCCCTGTGCACTGGTTCATGCTGGGGGAAGGCAGCTTTGCAGAAAAGGCCCTAGGGCTGCTGGGGGTCAGATGAAACAGAAGCCACCAATGTGCTCTTTTGGTTCATTGGATGCTGGGCTGCAGTCTGTGGAGTGAGGGTGAGGAAGGTGAGCCTTGCCCTCTCCTCACCTTTCCTGGTGAGGCTTTGCTAGGAGTGCTATGTCCAGCTCTGGGCTCATCAGTGAATTAGAGACATGGACTTACTGGAGAGACCCCAATGAAGGGCTGCAGAGACGATGAAGGTATCAGGGTATCTCTCCTAGGAGGAAAGTCTGAGAGATCTGGGCCAGTTCAGCCCGGGGAAGACAAGGCTGAGGGGAATCTTGTGAGTGTACACAAATACCTGAAAGATGGGTTCAAAACCAGAACTCTTTCCAGTAGAGCCCAATAATGGGACCAGAGAACAGTGGGCACAAACTGAAACATGAGGAGGTCCCTCTCAACATCAGGAAAGACTTCTTAACTGAGGTGGTGACTGAATAGTGGTACAGGTTGCCCAAGGAGGTGGTAGAGTTTCCCACATTGGACACAGTCAAAAGCCACCTGAACGTGGTCCTGGGCAACCAGCATTTGGTGGCCCTGCATGAGCAGGAGGATTGGACCAGATGACTTCCAGAGGTGCCTTCCAGCTGTAGCTGTTCTATGACTCTGTCTTGCACTTAAGATTACACCGACCGTATGAGCAACTAACTTGGAAAAGTAAAGGTGAAATGCTTTAAAAAGGTTGCATTAAAAACCCTTTGTCTCTATTTGATTCACCTAAGATACTCTCAATCAAAAATTTGAAGTTGTAACCTTTTGATTCTAGATTTGTTGTCGCACATTAAGAAGAAGTTTATTTGAGAGGTGAAGCTAGGTTGTGTGGAAGTGCTGTGGGTTAGGATTGGGAAGATACCTTTCAGCAACGTTTGTTCTCTGCTGTTTAGAACAGATGATCTCAGAACATCTCTGATCATAAACTGTGAAAAGATGATTTGGGCGTTGATGACTTTGATGTCAGGGATGGTGAAATTCTTCTTGTAGAATAATCGTTTTTACACCTGCTGTCCAGAAAATAATGCCTAAACTGCCCCAGAGAAAACTGGCACACCCAGGGGCTGCAATGAAAACACTGGCTTTGAGAAGCATGTAAGAATTGCTGTTAAATATAAAATTGTTATTACAAAGATGTTTAATTCTCGTTACAGTGTTTTTTTTTATTTTGAAGTGACATTAGCTCTATGATAGCATTTTAATTTTTGATTTGTTGGTTATTAGATTCAGGTCCACCCAAGAAGCTCTTTAAGAAAGGAGATGAGGAGGGAAAGCCTAAATCCGTTTCCAAGAAATTTGTTAAAGGGCAGTTAACACCTGGAAGAGCTACTGTCAAACAATTCAAGAATAAACAGCAACCAGAAAAGTTTGCAAAGAAGAGGAAACTCCAGCATGGTGAAGAGGGAGGTGAGCAGATTTTTAAACCTGGATACCAGTGGAAGTCAGATTTTGGGAAATACACTGTTCATCTGTATCTTCCTCTTTCCCCCTGCCTTGTTTTTGCCTTTCCAAATGGGCTGAATAACTCCAGATTTGCTCCCTGTTTGATCTTTGCTGTGGGAAAAATTACTTGCTTTGACTAAGCGTGAGTTTGAAATCATAAGAATCAAGTTACAAATTTTCTTGGAAGTCAAAATTAAAGCTGCAGTAGGAAACTTAAATAACTGGCATGCCATCCTAGAGCTCTGTTTATTTTAATGTCAGTGCTAAGTGGTTGGCTTTGGAACTGGCAATTTTGACGTGTTGGAAGATACAGAGCTTTTCATAGACTATTTTGGAAATGTAATCGACTGTTCTTAAAGTACTTGCTATAAGTTTTGGAATAGAAATTCGTGACACTTTTTTGTCCTTTACATATATAATTTCTGTGGTCCAAACTATCTGGTCACCTCCTTAAAAAAAAGAAGACATCATGGGTGCCACCACTGGTTTTATATTTTACAGCTTTTTGTTTGTTTGTTTATGCAGAAAGACTAAACAATTTTCTCGTTTTATCACTGTTTGAATAAATTTGTTATTTAAATTTGTTTCTTCTGCACGAGATCTTCATGTTGTCCCTTTTCCTGCTGTGAGGCAAAGCTCTACTGGGACAATTAAACAGCATTGTAAAATGAGAAGTGAAATTTTATGTGAGGGGATCTGAAGTTTTGCAGAAAAATGTTACTTGTTTGTAGGACAATAGCTGATACTGGGTATTTTACTGTTGTTGTTATTGCAGATTTGCAGAATGGCTTTGTGTGAAATTTGCACTGGATGTGTGGAAATCTTACTAGCAACAGAGTGTTTTTATTAATCTGCTTTAAAGAAAACCTGAAACCCAGGGAAACCCTCTAAATGTTGTTTATAAGAGTAACTGAAAGCTGCACAGCAAATTTCAGGTTTCACTATTGCATAGTGGCACCGCTCTCAAAGCCTTACAAGTTTTGCTTGTAAGGAAAAAAAGAATGATAGGAGAGTGATATAAAAATCAATAATCTGTGCTGTAAAAAGAAAGCATGTTTTTTTGTATGGAAAAGACATTCAAATACAAGGTGCTGAATACCAGTAAGTGGTGCCTTAGGGTCTAAAAATTTAAAGCTGTGTCTTTAATGTTTCTTTAGAGCTAATAGTTAGCATGATCTGCTTCTGCGAAGCCATGTAATATGAGATGATGGCTTTTGGCAAGGTATGAGTAAAGCTAAAATGAAATTTGTGAAGTTTTTCCATAATTAATTTTGGCCCTTCTGTAATGTTACTTTATCTGAGTTGTTGTGTGGAGGTGTGCAGCTGTTGTGTAGTAAAATCCCATTGCTTAAGGAATTTGACTGAATAAAATGGTTAAGCTTGTAAAAAGGCTTTGATTTTTTTCCTTTTTCTGAGTTTTCAGGTATGTATTTTTGAGTTAGGGGTATCCTTTTAAGGGAGGGAAAAGGTATGTATGTATGCGTATATGTGTATGTAGGGTGAACTAAAAAGGGAGCGCTACTTGGGGCTGCCATAGGCTACTAGATACATCTTGAGTCAGTTTTCAAGGTAGTAAGAGATTAGCGATGCATCCTTTGACAGCTTTGAGGAAAATTCATTGTTTGCCTTGTTCTTCCAGCATTCTGGAAGTAATAATTGCTAGCTTAGTGTACTTACTCAGTATTTATGCTTTCCTGTTAGCTAGCTGGGTAACTGCAGGCAAAGGTCCTGAATTGCTGGCAATTCAGGTCACGGATCTGCCACAGTTTATACTGATAAAGAATTCCATTGCTCCTCTTCTATTGACTATAGAAAATGTCTATATTTTTGTCTTAAGGATCAGATTCTAAGAAGCCAAAATGGAGTGACTTTAAAAAGAAAAGGAAGGAGTTAAAGCAAACCAGACAAATTAATGATAAAAGTAATTATGAAATAATTGTAAAATCGAAGCAAATATGGGAAAATGTGAGAAGGTAATAAGAATTTTTTTTTCTTTCATTCCATTAACTTGTAGTCACAAATTGCCTGCATACTCTCTTTCTCCTCCTGTAATTATATAAAGCTGTATTTTCACACCAAAACTCCATAGGTGAACAATAACATTGCATGCAATTTCGTAGATGGTTCAGAGTATGGTGACCCATGGTGCTCGAAATGTTTGGATTAAACTTGTATTCTAGGCTAAAATTTGTGAGTAAGGGTTAGGGAGTTGTCTTACTTTTTTTTTGGATCCTGATGCACAGAGCATGTACTGATTCACCCTGATCCTGCAGTGGGATTACTGCATAAGTTTTTTGTGAAGGTTCGTTTACTCTGGGGGTGTAATTGTAGACCTGTGGCCTCATATCAGCAAAGCCAAGTTAATTTTACTTGCTGTAAGTATCCGTGCTTTGCAATTTTGGCTGTAAGATGGTTACAGATCTTCGGATCTGTAAACAACTCTGACTGCAAATTTGAATTTATGTTTCAAATAATGTTGTTACTTGAAAAAATAATAAAGTGTGGATATCTGGTTTGGTTTCCAGGAACTGATGCAGCTTAGTTACATCTATTTACAGGCTTAATGAATGACAATGTAAATTTGTATTAGCAGAAGCTAACCTAGTCTTATTTTGCACTGTCTTGCTTCTTAATTTATAGATATAATTGAATCATACTCAAAAAGCTGCTTCCTCAATTAAAATTGTTTTATTGGTTTTCTTTGCTTATAGGAAGAAATGCCATAAGGAGAAGCGAGAAAAGCTAATGAATGAACTACAGAAGCTTCTTCATGGGAAAATTAAAAATGTAGGAAAAACTAATGGCATAGTGCATGAGTTCACCAAAGCTTCTTTGAAGAATTGTGTACCATAAAAGAACTTTTAATAGTATAGTAGTGTAGTACCTATTCTTCTAAAAGCTACAGGGAATTTTTTTAAACTATGAATAAAAAGAACAAAAACAGGGCTGAAAGACCACATTTGGCACCTGTATTTCAGGACAGTAGTCCTGGGATGGTGTTGTCTGTCAGCTGGCTATGCAGAGGCCGTCTGTTTTGCCAAGCAGCTTTAGTGTAGTGAAATTTGATGTTAACTGAGGTTCTGGAACTTAGAGTTTTGATTAATTACAATTTTTGTTTTGCAACTTTCTAGAGAAGATAGTGTCCTGATGCTTAACTATTCTAAACAGTCTCTCTGCTTTGTTCTTGAAATATATAAAGTTGCAGTGGAATACATGTTGGATCTTAAAGTGGTTCTTGATATTCCATGCTGAAGTGGACCTCACTCAAATGACAAAGGACATGAAAAAAAAAAAGAGATACCATTTATTGGTTTTATTTCAGTATAAAAAACCTTAATGCATGTCTTTAATTGCTAGCAACTGTATTTTATTTGATAGACTACTTGTAAAGAGGTAAAAGACCTGAGATCTTACTTTGTTATAAGCAGGTAACTGCTTTTATAATTGGCATTACATGCTACACATGGGATGAAACTGTACTAGAAAGCATGGACATTAAAATAAATATGGTACCTAGTGGCTATTGAGTGGCCCAAGGTAATGAAATATCTCTGTCCTTCAGCTGGCATTTGCACATGATTCAACTCGAGTGATCCAGTGCCTTATTCAGTATGGCAATGAGAAGCAAAGACAAGAGATTTTTGAAGAATTGAAAGGTACTTTCTTCCCATTTACATTTTACCTGTATGTTTCTTTATTGTTGTTAGGAAGCATTTGAACAAGCCGTATTGTTTTCTGTAATAATTTTGAATTTTTTTCTGAACTAATGCATCATTTCTAGCGAGCTCTTCATCCTTATGTAAGTAATGACATCTTGGTTCGTGAAGTTAATGCAGTGAAAAATAAACCATCTAAATGCTTCTCCCTTCTAGATAGCCTAGTAGAGTTGAGCAAGTCAAAATATTCCAGAAATATTGTGAAGAAGTTTCTTATGTATGGGTGAGTATGGAGTGAATTTGCTCATCTCTTTTGGGGTGTTTAATTTCCAGTGTGAATGCTGCTCTTAATTTATAGTGCACTGATCGTGAATAAAAAGTAAGTCTCTGAAAACATCTTTATCATAGGGATGAGACAGGGGAGTGTGTGGTATTGCTAACAGTATTTTTCCTTTCACAAAAAGTAAAGCTAAAGCTGTACCCATCAGTTAAACATGCCAAAAAAAGGTCAGATCCATGCTTAAGTTGATCATTGCCTTAAAATGACCCTGGCTTTTAAAAATTTTCTCTGCATGGTAATTTGGAATGGCATCCTTTATTCTGTAGAATTTATCCATTGGTTCCTTTTCTTTACCTCAAAATGCCTTATCACTTCTCTGTAATACTGGCTTTCTTGCCATATTTCCTAAGTGCCATAAGGCTGATCCAGATGCTTATATTTTGTGGTTTTGTGCTAAAACTTATTACCTAAATGTCTTTTCCAAAAATAAAACTTGATAGGTAAGCTTATCTCTGAAAGTTTTAACTCTTGCTATTTATCTTTCTCTGCAAAACAGGACAAAAACACAGGTTGCAGAAATAATCAAAAGTTTTAAAGGCCATGTGAAAAAAATGCTCCGTCATGCTGAGGCATCTGCTGTGGTGGAATACGCGTATAATGACAAAGCCATTCTGGAGCAGAGGAATATGCTGACAGAAGAACTATATGGGAACACTTTCCAGGTTTACAAGGTGGTGTTTCAATACTTTGTAGTTTCAGGTGGTTTAGCACCTAAGGTATTGTGTTAGTAATACCTTACCTATCTTACCTACTGTTTATTTTGATGAAATTTCTTTCTGTCAGCTGTCCAAAGGTAGTCCAGTTTAGCGTGTTTAAATGTAATTAGTGCATGTTTCTAATCTAGGTGAACTTGTTGTGTTTTTTTTCAGTTTGAACTATGTAAAATATTTTATGTTCATGTGTGAGCTTGCTCTGCTCATCCAAGACAGTCTATTATCATGTAGTTGCAGTTGTCATAGTATCATCATGTCTAGCCTGCAGTCATCCTTACTGAAGTAAGATCTAGGCTTAATTCCCCATTAACACTTTAGATGACTCTTGTATCAGAACTGCCTAATGTTTTGTGAGAACACAGTGTGGGCAGAATGGGCCTGTATCCATATACAGTATGCCACTTAGACTTAATTTTGTTTTCTTTTCCTGTGGAGACTCCAGGACTTGAGTCCCAACTCCTTGAAATCATTTACATGTAGATCCTCACCAGGCAGTAAGAACCGTTTCAAAAAGTACAACCTCCTTTCTTTTGAATTCTGTTTTTCTTTCTTTCTTGCTGGCTTAAAAAGTTGGTCTCCATTAGAGTCAGGAATTTTGCTACAAAGTACAAAACTCTTTTACACAATTATTAACTATGGGGGAGTGATTTTTGCACCCTCTTGTACAAAATAGCATACTCTTACCCAAGATTTCTGTTAAAACTGTGTAAGAACTTAACAACTCATTTCTGAACTGTATTCCTGTTTTTTTCTTAATAAGAGGGTATTAGATTTTTTTGTTAAGCATTTTGCAACATTGTGGTAGAAAGATGTGTGTGCTTGGATTGTGGGCTGTAATTTTGTGCCAGGAAGTAAAACAACCCATAAAATCAAGTGCAATGATACCTTCTGGCATTCCAGCATTCTTGGCATGAGTGCTTCAAGTAGCCATACATTTTGATGCAGAGCTGAAACTCAACACAATGTAGGTTTATTAAAAATTACAATATAGTCTTTAAAAAGACCCCTCCAGGACAGACAGTTAAAAATATATTCTGATTTTCGGTCTAGTCAGACTGTTCTTCCAACAACAGATTATTTTACAAGAGTTGCCAGTGTAATTCTTTAATTGAGATACTGGGAAGTACTTCTGTATGGAAGTATATGGTATATATTCCTCCTCTCTGCTGTTCTTGACCTGGAATTTCCTGGGCCTTTGTCAGTATGACTTGTTGTGTTGCCCTATGATGTATGTGTGCATGTCATGCAGGATTTCTGTTTAGCTGAGGAGCACCTTAACAGAATGCCAGTTTTGTGTATTCTACCTTGTATCCAAAAGTCTCATGAAGAGCTGACATGATTGGCAAAAAGCAGCTCAGACCATGGAAGTAGTTTTTGTTTGCCAATGATGAATATTTGATTTGTAGAGCCTTAAGTTTACAGCTTCTGACATACTCAAAAAAGGTAGCTTTTTATTTTTAAAATTGTAAAAATGGTTAATTTTGCAGAAAATGATTTTGGTTTTGATGTTGTTCATGATTTTTTATTAAAAAGGGACTAAACATCATAATTTTTCATAAACTCTGATACTTACTGGGAGCAACTAAACCTCTGATTGCGCATTTGTTTCAGACACCAGTTGTCCCAACGCTGGATAAAGTGTTAGAAGCTCAGCCTGAAAAGAGAGAGGCCATCTTGGATGAAATGAAACAGATTCTTACACCAATGGCACAAAAGTAAGGACAAAAATTGATTTAAGGTGTGGCAATCTAGCATGAATCAGTTTGTTTCTGACATAAAACAATGACATCAATATTCTTATAAGCTCATGTGACAATGATACTGATCCTTTTATAGCTGTAACATTACTGTGTTGTATAGTAACTAACTATGCTTTTGTTCCAGGTGTCATAATGAATAACTTGTCTTAATATTGAACTCCACTTCCATAAACTAAAGTGTCCCCTGCCCCAGTCAAATGACTGGTAGAAATGCCACACTGTGATGTGTTTCCATAATGCATGATTAGATAAGCTTCTCCAGTGGTCTTTATGAGAAAGTAGGTTTTATAACTTGAAGGTTTTGGTGGAATCTTCCACATATTCTCAGTGCTAAGCATCTAATCCAAACTGACTCTGTGACTTTTGCACACCACCCTGCCTAACTTTTTAAAATACAAATGAGGTATTGCTAGCATATGTTAAAATGATTATTTGTGGAGAACTTGTTGTTTATATTCCTCTATCCAAATACAGAGAGGCGGTGATAAAGCACTCACTGGTACATAAAGTATTTTTGGACTTTTTCATTCACGCTCTTCCAAAACAAAGATCTGTAAGTATGTTTATTTTGCTTTTGCCTTTTTAGTGGAATGTTTTTTATCTTCTTGTGAAAGTATTGTAAGTCAACTAGACAAAAATACACATCTTTCATTTATAGAGTTTTATGCATCTGGTCGTTCTAGATGGATGACCGGGGAGTAATGTTGTATGGAGGTTTACAGTCACCGTGATTTTCCACATTAGTGCTTGTGATACTTGAATTTAAAAAAAAAAAAAGATCTAGTGAAATGAGTTGTTGTTTCCTTTCCTCATGCTAAATGGTCCTTCACAGTAGCTAGGGAATAATTAAAGCCAGGGCATAGCTTCCAGTAGTTTAGCCTTCCAGTGTGTAATTTCTTAACCACTTACAGTAATTGCCCAAAAATCTCTTGATCAAAATACAGTGAGATTGAGCCCTTCTGTCAGCAGCCAAAGCCTTATCTGCTATGTCTGTATTGCATTCGAGTTTTAATATTACCTCAGGCATTGTTGCAAAAACAAGGCCTAAATCCATTTGTATGAAGTGACACCATTTAAGCTGGTATCCTGCTTGATTTCACCAGCTTTGTCCTGGTTCTCCAGTTCAGAACCATCTTACCTCAATCCAGGCAGAACCTTCTAAATATTCTCTCTCTTACCTACTTCCCCTGGTCTTGTCTCCTGAATTCTGCTTTGTTACTGTTAATAAACCCAAACTGGAGGGTAGTGGAGTAGCCTATTTGCAACCTGAGTCTGGATCTTGCCTAATTAAACATTTCTCTGCATGGTTTCATGTAATGGATTATCTCAGAATGCTTCTGGATTCACAAGGTTATGTGAATCTGTGTGTATAAATAAATTATACCATCTTCAAGGATTTCTCCTTAATGATTGTCTCTAATTTCTCTTTCAGTTCTGAGCACCGTGATTTGAATTTTTTGTGATAGGACAGCTGACAAGCTTCAATACAGTTGTGATTTGATGGGATGATTATGATTAACAGTGTAGTTTTAAAGAAAGAAAGCTTGTATCATTTACAGTCTTTTGGATTCTTTTTAAGTTTTTTTTCATAGGTCAAGGCAATGAGAGTGTTTCTGTAGAGCTAGTGATGTTCTCTATAGTGTTGTGGGCAGACAAAAAGACCCTTTCAGGCTCTCATCCACCTGCCTTGTGATTTCTCAGGCCTTTTCTTTCACCTTTTCTTGCCCAGGAAATGATAGAAGCTATCAGAGAGGCTGTCATCTACCTGGCACACACTCATGATGGAGCCCGAGTAGCAATGCACTGTTTATGGCATGGCACTCCCAAGGTAATGTTTGGTTTCCCTGTACTTAGTTGTCTGTGATTACCCACAATGGGCCTTCTGCCAGTGCACGTTTTCATGCAATTAAGATTTTGAGAGCGAGGTTAGAAACTGGCCCCTCCTTATCTATTGACAAACACAATCAGTAATTTTTTCTTTGTGGATCAAATGCTTTCATTAGAACTTCTATAATGGAAGCATCTCCTTTTTAGCAAAGATTTTGAAGGTGACACATAAAACTTCTCCATTTTAAGATTTTTGTCCTTTCATTTGTCCCACAGATTTCTTAATACAAGTGAAATTGACAGGAAAAAGAGGACAGTAAAAAGTCATAATGTGAAAACATGTTCGGCTTTGAAATTTTGTAGGAACTGTGTTTTAGTTTCATTTGCTGATGCAGTACCCTGAAATACATTTGGTGTATGGCATCACCTCTTGTAAATGCTGTAATGCCTCCTATGTGTTTCTGTATTAAAAAATAAAAAAGCACTATTAAGTGCTTGTTAAAGAGTACAGAAAAAAACAAAGTTCCTAGGATCTATGGGTGGTAAAGGATCTAAGAAAGACTGAGCAGTGATTGCAAGAGCCAAAAGAACAAGCCCTGAGGGAACTTTCTGACAAAAATTTGTTGCTAGTAATAGGGTCCTGTTGAATAGGTTTCTTTCCAAATGAAGAGATGAAATTTATTCTTCTTTAAGTAATAAACAAATGTGTGAACATATGTGGTGGTTTGGGTTGGTTGGTTGGTTGGTTGGTTGGGCGTTTTTTCCAAGTTTTTTTTGGCATCTTCTGTTGATGGGCTGGACTTGCAAACATATCACAGCACCTCTCTTGGACTGATTCAGAATTCAGGTTTAAGTTTTCGCACTGATTCTAGGTGTAGACTTATAGTACAAATGTGAGTCTTTGGTAATTAGCCTTTGCTTTAGTAAGCAAATTGAAGGTTATCTTTTTGAAAGGTGTAAATAACAGTTTAGTTACTCAGAATCACTGGTATTCAAGGCTTGTATGAGTTTCCTGTTTCCTTTTGAATAGGACAGAAAAGTCATTGTGAAAACTATGAAGACATATATTGAAAAAATAGCAACGGTGAGTGTTCATTAACCACATTTATGTCATAGTCTCTGAAACAGAAGTACTTTGATAAAGGCAAATTTGAATGTTCTTTGGTACTAGAAACAACTGTGAGGTCTCAAAGTAGTCTAGCATTATCTAACACATCACCAAAACAGTGGTGATGTGTTAGATAATATAAAATAATTGAACTTTATGGAATATTTAGAGACATACCATTGTGGGCACTACATGTAGTACTGTGCTTCTTTAAAGTATCTGAGTTCGTTATTAGTACTGAGTTTTCTTTCTGCTTTTTATTTTATGGAACCCCAATATCTTCAAATGATTTGTTGATTAATTCTCCTTGGTTGCGAATAAAACAACATGTGAAAAGAAGAGGAAAAAAAATCAAAATGTGTTGGAGATATCATTGGAAAGGCTATTTGAACATGCATATATCTTATAAGATGCTCAATATTTTTTTCAAGTCAGGAAGCTTCAGAAGGAGTTAATGCTAGAGTGACGTGCAATGGAAGAAGTCTATGTGTTTTATTTTTTTCTGAGTAACATGTATGCTTGGAGACTGCTGCACCAGTAGAGTAACAGTTGCAACCAGATTTTCATGGAGTTGGGCTAAACTGGAACTTTGAAGAGCTTTTTATACTTCCCTTCCTGGTTGCTGTGTTTTTCTGTTTGCTAATAGTAGACGTGGTTTCAGTCAGTGACTTCCAAACTTTTTGATCACATCATGAGTGTGCATCCCCAATATGTGTATATTTATGTATAAATTATGTACCTGTACTACTGTACTAGTATACATTATAAAGCATACACAGAAATAGAAAATTTAAAAGAATGAGATAAAGATAACCACAGATTATTTTTATTTATTTATTAATGGCACCACAATGGATTGTCTTGTGCAACCCACTGTGGGGCCCACTGGTCTAGATAATGTTTCTCGCCATGATTTCCTAATACCAAAATAAACGAGTTGTTACATTTTATATATTATATATCATATAAAAGTATGAGAGAGTGGGTGAATAATAGCTAATACAACACTGGAGCACTGAAGGTGTGGCTTCACTCTGAGGTACAGTCTCATTGACATACAACTGAATTGAGTAGTGCCTTTCTGAGTATGCTGGGATTTGCATTCCAACAATGCAGTGGAGGCTGTGTGTCATTGCAGACACATGATCTCCAAAAATATGGTGTGTGACTTAATTCAGTTTTAAGCAAATCCACCATAGAAATAAAGTCTGTGTGTTATGTTCCTGCAGGAAAATCCTGTGATTTCAAATGATGATTATACAATAGGATTAGGTTAATAGCTTGGATGTGATAAAACAGTGTATCGACTTCAAATGGCAGATCTACTTTTGTTTCAACAACATATTTCTGTTAACAAGCCTTGCTTTTAGAGAGTGCCTAAATGTTGGGCTGCTCTCCTTCGATGAAAGTAGTCAGAATTTTTTTGTGGTTCATGTTGCGTTATGGTTGAGACAAACTCTCAGAAATACCAATTCTAAGTCAGTATATTCATAAAACTTGACTGCATGTCTGATGTCTCATGTTTGCAGGGTGAATTTTCTCATCTGGTCTTGCTGGCAGCATTTGATTGCATTGATGACACGAAACTTGTGAAGCAGTTAATTATATCAGTAAGTAATTGAATTTTTCCTGAAATAGTATGTTAAATAGTGTCAGCGTCTTTGCCAGTGTATAGGAGGATAAGAGTAGGAATCCACCTACTTTTTTAAACTATTTAAATACTTTCCATCTTTGTTTCATTATATTTGTGTATCATGATTATTTTTTCTTTTCATAGCAGACCCTAGCATTTTCATGTTTTTTAGTTATTTATTTGAATTAGTTTTTAAGCTAGATTGAGTGCTTGCTGAAATTGCACTTTTTGTACCTGTTCATTCTGGCTAATGGGTGACTGGGTCTCTTTAAAGTTCATGTCTTCTGTCATAGAAGTTTGAACTCTGCAAGTTTCAAGAGATTAAATTGGTGGAAGACTTTAGAATAAGGATGTTAGGTTATCCAATTTGCAGGCAAAAATATTTGCATCCTGTAAGCAGAGTAATTAACACTGATGTATGTGTTGTAAACAGCTTATCATAGTACTCGTGCTGTAGCTTTAGGGACTGACAGGTTTAGAGACAGTGGCAGGGAAATAACAATGAGGCAAATGTTCTGCATTGGATGAGAAATATAAGAAGAAAGTGGTTCTGATGAGGCTTTCTTTGCAAAATATGACCAGTTCTTCCCTTGAGCAACTTTGTATAGGGGGGAGTTGGGATTTTGTACCCTAGCATGGAGATTTGGCCATGCCTTTTTGATGGGTTTGGAGAGATGAGAGCATCTTAATTGAAGATGGATTTTGTTTCTCAATTATTTTAGCTGTAATTGCGCTGGGTTTTGTTTCCAGACCCGAATCTGCAATGTAACAACTTCTGGAAAAGGTCCAAGCAAATATGAGATCATTAAGGTGTTCTTGTACTATGTTACAAGCACTTGGCTTTCTGGAGAGTTTATTAGTTCAGATACTCTGATTGTCTTTAGCTGAGCTTCCAAGATGTCATTTAATTACTGAATCATCTGAGATCAGTAACTAATCCATCATCAAAGATAATAGAATGTTTACTGTTTGGTCATCCTGCCACATTGATCTGGACAGAAGAGTAAAGGAGAACAAGGAGAAGTAGCCTTCACACATACAGAATTGGCCCATCAGGGTTTATATGAGGTCAAGAATCAGGAAAGGATGGCAGGGAAGATTAAAAAAAAAAAAAAATCAGACCCAGCTCTTCTGATAGTGAATGAAAACGAGTAGTAGATGGTGAGGTGGGGGCGTCTTAAAATCAAGCCTTGAAGCATACTCTTTAAAAGAAACCAAGCCTTAAAATTTTCTCAAAGAGCAGATTTTTTCTAAAATACCTTATACTGTTTATCATTCTGTCCATAATAAAATTTAGCCGTAGGAAGGTAATGAAACTAATAAGATTTGAGGGGGAGAAAAAAGAAAGGGTTTTTCTGCTGTTGTTCTGTGAGTTATTTTGCTGTTTGGGGGGGGTTTGGTAGTATTACAAAACTCCTGATTTCTATGGATTGGCAGCACAGCTTGGAATTTGCAGGTAAGGGAAGGTTTTGAACTCTTCAAATGCTTTGAGGAAGGTCTTTTCTTCCCATCATCTCAGCTCCACAGAGTCTTAATCTAGTACCAAGGAATATGTGTGGTGCTTTGAAGCTTCACATGTGATTGGAACTGTACATTGTGAGCTTGGCATGTGTAAGGATTCAGGCAGATTTTTATGTGAAATCCCTCTCTTTCATGAGGACTCTAAAAATGTGTAGCTAGGAAGACACCACCAAAGAGAGAGAGCATATTTGTGTCATTTAGAGTTTTTACTGGTATACTTTCTCACAGTTTTGATACTGAGAGTGACCAAGAACTGTTATTTCATTAATGTTTAATTGTTGTTTGTTTACTCTTACAGGAAATAAATGCTTCTTTGCCCAATATAATAAACAACAAGTATGGAAAGAAGGTCTTGTTGTACTTGCTAAGTCCTAGAGATCCTGCACATTTTGTTCCAGAAATCATCACACTTCTGCAACAGGGAGATGGAAATGCCTATAGGTAACTCAGATGTGAGAGTTCAAGTTATTTTCCTTAGAGTCCAGAAGAGTTCACACAACTTTCTGTCATGATTTAATTTCAATTTATGTTATAATTAATCTAAGTAAAGTAAATACATAAAAATTATACTGGTATAATTACTAGTTTTTATAATTATACTAGTATAATTATAAAAAGTATTATTAGATACATTATTCTGTCTTTTTTTTCTTTTTTTCCTTTTTTTGGTTTAAATTTCACATACTATGGTTAGTAACCAGCAAGGTATTGATGATCAGTAGTTTATCCCTTTTGTAAAGGTCAAATATTGTGATACGTTCTGTGTGCAAACTCATATGTCAGATTTGGCATAGAAGAAAATTTGTAGTATGCATTACTGGTGCTTAGATTTGGATAAAAGTACCTCTCAAAATCTAGCAATAAAAATTAAAAGTGCTAGTTTGATTCCAGTCTCTGGTATTGACATTGTTTTTTATCAGCTTTGAAGAGGAAGCAATTTTAGATGACTAGTGAGCTTTGTAAGAAATACGTCTTGGTGTTTGAGATGACAAAATGAAAAGAAAATAAACAGGGTAAATTATGATTAACAAAAAACTCTATGAGTTTTAAAGGCAGTCAGCTTTAAACACCTTTTTACTCTGTGTGTGAGCAACGTGTGTTTAATTGTGTGTGAAACAGCGAACATTAATGCTTATGTTTTAGTTTTCCAGTGATTTGTATCTGTCTTAAGTAGCATATATGTTATGAATTTCTTGTTGCTTAATGTGCATACAAAGCAAGTCTTTTACAGTAGTGTACTGTCCTTTTCCTCAGTAAGAAGAATACTGAACTCCGTCGCCGTGAACTCCTGGAAGCCATTTCTTCTCCATTGCTTGGATATTTGCAAGAACATACCCAAGAAGTAGTGATAGACAAAGCTACCTTTGTCTTGGTTGCTGACATCCTAAGAACAGCTATTGGTAACATCCAGCCTGCACTAGATGCAATTGCTAATTTAGCAGCAGAAGAGCTGGTTCCAGGCGGCCGTGATGGACAGGTATTGTACAGAGGACAACGTGCTGAGATCTTGCTGGTCTTTTGTATTACTAGAATGAAGTCCTCTCTTTCTCCTTTATGTAAGACCTCAGCATACTGCCCCAGTAGCACTCATCCATTAGATGTGCTCCTGCTTTCTAACATTTGGATTTCATATTTTATTATTATTTTTGTTACTGCATCTGGCTGCAGTCATGGTGGCTTGAGCTAGTTCTTCATATGAGTTGTAGAACAAGTTACTTCATGATCTTCAATCTTCAGAACTGCTTTAAACATTTTGTGGGAAGGTAGCTGGTGTTTCTTTTAATGTACAATCAGGCACTTAGCAAAGTTTTATAGGTCATTAGACTGTTTACACTGAGAAGGACAGGGTCTCTTAGCTTTCAGGTATGCATATCTCCCTGTAAGGAAAGATCTTAGATAATAGCTGTTTGTCTTTACAGGATGACCTTCTCTTCAAAGTTGTGCCCTTTCCCTGTTTTGTTGAGTTAAGCTCTGTCAGATATGTGTCCGTAGAGTACAAAACAAAAAAATGCAGTGTAGACTATATTTAAGACAGATGTCTTCCAGATTTCCATAGTTGTGTTGGATTTGCTCTGTCTTTCCCCTGCTTTAGGATACACATTTTACAGAATTTTACATGAACTAATCATGTTTTCTGGGAACCGTAGCATAGTGAATTTTCAAGTCTGTGAAAATGTGAAAGGTCTGGAAGTTCTTACAGAAGTGGGTAGACCAAGCAATTCTGCTCTGTAAGAATGAAGTCTTTGGAGGAGTGGGTGAAATGTTGGTTGATATGGTTTATATTATTGAAAGTTTAATGTTGCAGGGAAGATGGTAAAAATTAAACTGGTCAGTTTGAATGAGTATTCAGAAACTTGCATCAAACTTCTTGATATTTGTGTAGATGATAACTAAATGAATCAGTGTGATGTAGTGTCTGAAGGCAGAGTGAATAAATCAAGCAGAAGTATTTATGGACAGACTTGTAACTGCATTTTGAAACATCATCACTAAATAATTTGGTTTGGTTGTGGTTTGTCTATTCCCCTTAAAGCTTCACATTGCAGAACATCCAGCAGGACATCTAGTTTTGAAATGGTTAATAGAACAAGATGAAAAAATGACAGAGAATGGAAAAGAAGGTATGTTGGAAATTCAGCTTTATTCAGTCAAAGTGACTTCAGACTAATTCGTTATCTGACCTAAAATAAGATTGTTGCATTTATTTCTTTGAGTATACTACTATGTGCAAAATTTAACATTTGTGCTTCTATGTTTTTGGTTTCTATGTTGTTGTTAGCTGCTATACAAACAGAATGCCAAGGATACGTTTGCTTTTTCTACAACACAGTGATTGAGTCTTTTTCTAAGGGGTTTACTGTGTATTTGGGACAGAGTTCATTCCTGTTCTTAAAATGTGTTGATAACTTTGCTAAATTGCATAGCAGTTTAAAGTATAATAATAGAAACAGTAAAGTCTTTCTAACAGGAACCCCTGTTTCATTAGTGCTTGTGAGCCAAACTGTAATCTTTACTATGTTCATTAATGCTGGTGGATTAATGCTTTGTAACTGTTATTACAATAATTTGTGCACAAAAGTAGGACAACTTTGCTGGTTTATGTTCCATAAGGCAGATAATGGGCACAGATGTTCTCAGTTCAGCTTTTAAACTTACTTTATTACATAACTAAAATCTTGTGGAATCACCCTATCCTAAGAGTGATTTCTTTTTCTCATACAGAAACCTCAAAAAATGAAAGGGACTGAGTGGCAAAGTATAATCTGAGGAAACTTGGTGCAGTGGTGTTTTTCTATGTAAAATTATCAGACCTTCTTAAACTCTTTATTTCTTTTCTTCTTACTACATTCAGATAGCCACCATTTCCTTTATGTTAGTTGTACTTTATTAAATGTTTCTGAAAGGAGGCTGTTTTCCTACTTCTCAAGTAGATGATTAAAATGTGCAAAGGGAAAGTTTTATGAGTGTCTTTCAGAGGCTAGCCTGAGATGATGATAGTAATCTGGATTTGTTTCTGCTAACATCGTCCAATTCCCCAATTTGGTTTCCCCCAAAAAGTGCCATGTAAAATTGTTGCTCTGAGCTTATTGAATTGGCTTTAAAAGCCAAGCACTTGTTATTACATGGGGAACAAGTTGTATAAAAACTGACCTGTCTTCAGGTGGAATTGGGACCTAAAGTGATAGGAAAAGTAGCTTAAGTGTTTGTTTGGAGGTTGGAGTTTGTTGGGGTTTTTTGGCATTATTTACTGCTAAGTTTGCTCAGCATACAAGTTGTAGGAGGAGTTTTCATGAGGTTCAGTTCTTCAAATTCAGCTGGGTACCTGAGATCAGTCTAGGTTCTTTGCTGTGCATATGTCATTAGTGTAATACGTACTTAGTGCTGCTGTTGTCTAACAAATTTCAAGCAGTACTCGGAAGTAGTCTAACATCTATAAAGATTATGCATTGCATTGAACAGTCAGTTATTTAGAGGGAACAGAACTTTGTGAATAGTTGGTAACTAAAAGCTATTTGATTAAATCGCAGCCAGAGAGAATTTTCAACAGGCTTTTTGTATAGAGATGCTGTGTCAATTTTTTTCTTTTCCCTACCACTTTCCCACATTTTACAGTTTGCTTTGGAAGAACACTGGTGGAACGGGTTGGTATTGAGAATCTGAAGACCTGGACAGAAGTAAATAGAGGTGCCATTATTCTATGCTGGTATGTAAAGCACATGGCCAGTTCTGATTAGATTTCAGTGTTAATTTCTTGAACAGCTGAGAGAACATCAGTTGAAATTTCTACCAGCAAAGTGTACTGTATTTCATGCAACTGACAAGTCTTCAGTGGAACAAGGAAATGAAAGACTTCAAGCCAGAATTTCCATAGGTTGTTCCTTGAACTCTGTCTTCTGTAGAAGTAGGAAGTAGTTCAGTATTGGAAAATCTGAAGATTAAAAATCAGATTTATTTTTAAAGTTGTGCCTACCATGTCTTGTTTTACAAGCACAAAATTCTCAAAAGAGCAGTCCACAAATGCCTACATAAAAATAATTAATGTAATTAATTATATACCTGGAACTGTTGGCAGCATACAAGAATCTGGAAATTGTTTTGTTTTGGTAAATTATGCTTTGTGTTGATGCCTCAGTTACAAAGCTTAAAAATTTCTGATACTGAAGTAAAGAAATATTTGGAAGAGACCATACATAAGAATAGATTATGCAAAGGCTTGTGATGAGTTAACTGGCTCATGACTTTGAAGCAGTGCACCATGCAACTAGTGAGATCAAAAATCTGACTCCACAGGAGTAGATTAACATTTTGTTTTATCGAATGTGAACAGCTCTGTTGATTATCACTGCTTTCGCTTTTATCTTCCTGTCAGTATCAGGTCATAGAAACCCAAGGTTTTGCCTTTAACTCAAAATGTGTGGTCTGTGGTCTGGAACTTCTCTGTCAGCCTTGTGCTTCTGGTGCCTTGTAAAGACTTTCACTGAACCAAAGTCAGCAAACAATTCAAACAGACAATGTGATTTTGAAAAATAAATCCTCTGCTCTTTTTTTGCTGCTCTACTTTTCTTTCTCCTAAAGTTACTTTAGACTCCTCACTGTTTGCTTTACTTCTCTGCTACTTTGATGTTCTGGCTCTTTTGCAAGGTGTTTTCACTTATGTTAGTTAATCTGATTTCAATTCTAACTTTGTTTAGGCATTATCATTCAGATCACTAGTGCGAAGAATTGATAGTTGCAATCCAGATACAAAGCCAGTTTACACAGCACCTAAATAGTCATATGGACCTGGCTGTTAAGATTGTTCAGCTGCCAAAATGATAATGCTCTTTATTTGCCTCTCATAACAGGCCTTTAGATTTCAATAAATTTGTCTAATGCCTGTAAATTACTGATCCTGCACACGGATGTTCAATGGAGTTCTGTTAGAAGGGCTTATTTACTCACTGCATTAATTCTTGGAGTTTTTTCCTTTAACTCAAGGCTGAAGAGATGCCTTTAGATTTGGTGTAGCCAGTGTATGTACTAAGCTGTTTAGATTATCCAAATAAAGTTGCAACGTAAATTAACATTTTTTTTTTCCATATTTAGCACTTCAGTAACTGGCTATCACTGTGACAATAGTCTTCAAATAGGCTTTGAAGACTTACAGATGAAACAGGAAACTATTAATTGCTTATTAGAAAAAACTAGCACAGTAGTGGTGTACTCTATGGAAAGGTCTGTGAGGAATGGCAGTCTTTCTTCCTCTCTGCTATTACTCACGTCACTACAGGATGGGACTTCGACAAATGTCCTTTGTTACCAAGCAGGGGAGCTTATCTCCCAAACTGGCAGTATTTTCACCAATACTGAAACTTAAAGAGAGAAAAAAGTATATTTCTTCTTTGTTTGCTGGAATTTTATTCTTAAGTTTTTTGTTTATGTCACTGAAATCTGAGTCTTTTGTAGATTAAGCTTCTCTTGATGACTTTTTAGGCATGAAGTCCTTTTGTTTAGGCAGCTGAGCACACATAACCAGCTCCTTTTGTTACATTTCATGTGACACCTGCTTACCTCAAAAACATATAGTAATTAATTGCATTTTTGTTTAACTGCATGCACTGAAGTCAAGAGATTATCTAAATCATACAGTAATAATGAATTTAATTTAGTCTGGTATAGATAGTAACTGCAGGGTTTTTTTTACATTAAATCATTGTGGAGTTTTTAAAAACCTCATTTAAAAAACCCAGATAGTTCTTTTGTCATAAGGGAGCTCAGATCCCTCAGACGAAAGTGCTTTTCAGACAATGCCAGTTCTCCCTGAAGCCATGGTTGATTTTTGTTTTGTTCTTGGTTTTCAGAAGCCATCTGTCACATACATGCAAATCAGAAACTCAGAGTTACTCAGGGAGTCCATTTGAAGGTTTTTGGCTATCTAGTCATTATTTGTCAGTTACAAGCAGTTGTTGCATGTGCTTGACTTCTTTGTTACCTGCTATAATCTGGACCTTCACCTTTCCTTGACCTACTTGCTTTTAGAAAAAGCTTGATTTTTATAAAAAAAATCTGGGGCCTGGTTCTGACCTAATACTGGCTTGAGGAGTCCTAAGGTAATGAGAGGACCCTCTGCAAACTTACTGTCCAGCCTAGTGTATAAAGTCTTGTAAGTACTTGAATGTCATGGATGCAGGTCTATTTCCTATATATGACTCTTCTAGGTATTTTATAATTTGTAAATGATGTGTTACATCAGGGTAGAAAATGAACAAGAACTTACTTCACCAAATGTCATATTGGCCTCCATGTGTTATTCCTGTAACCTGTAGAAGTTACATTTTATATCCACTAAATACATAAGTGCCAGCTTTCTAGAACTTATAAAAACTTTAAGAATAATAGTTTTAAAACCCCCCACTGTGTTCACTATGTTGGTCTTATCAGCCATGCAGATGTTCTGTATTAAGAATATTGTCTTAAAATACCTGTGGATACTAGGAGTTTGAAAGCAGCTGTACATGTATAGCTGTCAGCAGGTCAAATTAATTTTTAGAAATACATGAAGTCCAAAGTGTCTCGCTGCTTCGTATGCTCTTTGTCCCTTGTGGTGAGTGATCCACATGTACTGCTCTGTGTTAATTATTTGTCAGTGCTCTCGACTTTCTTGCTGTTATCAGGGGTACATGACTCACAGAAAAGGTGAGAAAGTATCACCCTCACCTGTATTGAATGCCCCATGCTGTACTGCCTGTAGTGTTGCCATCTGGCACAGGATTCGAGTTTAAAGGAGTCAAAGTTTAAATCTCATCTTAAGCTACCTTAATTCCTTTATGTCTTACTAAGTTCAGTTTGCCATGTCTAATCCTTTTTTAAAAAGTAGGCAAGAAACAAACTTTTAGGTAGCTGCAGATTTGAGAGCCACTTGGAAGAGTCCTAGGGATTGTAAGGACTTGTAGTATCATGCAGCCTGTTTCACACCAGCACATGCATGTTATAGTTTGTTTCCAGTCTTAGCTTATTTTTATGTCAAACTTGTTATTCTGATTTGCACACGTGGTTTGCACACATCAGCTGTAGAAGACACTTTTTTTAGGCAGTATTCACTCTTCATTTTGAAGCAGCAAATTAGGTGTGTCATTACCTCTATTGGTTTTGTATTACAGTTCAAGAACATTTCACTATTAACCAAAGGAGGGGAGAAGGACAGTCAATACCTATGTTGATCTGCATAGTGGAGAACCTTTTCTTTTCTAATAGCATTTTGCATCTTATGATGAATTTCCTTGTTTCTGAGAAAGAAAGTTATCTGGGTTGTTTTCTAAAAGTAGTATGTAAAAGAAGAACAGAACTGGTAAGGGTTTGTAGTCCTGTACTAAATACACCATAGAAATACAATAGTGAAGGTACTTGAGTGTGTTAGATATATGGCACTGTGTCCAGTTTTAGGACTCCTGTTACAGGAAAGGTATCAACAAGGGAACAGAGTTTAATGAAGTGTGACCAGCACGGTCATGGGCTGGATCACTTGGCCTGGTAGGAGAGGCCGTGGGGCCAAGGTTGTTTCATCTGGGAAGCTTCTGGGCATCCAGCAGCATCCCTGGCACCCATGGGAGGGGATGGAGGAGAGTTGGTCCCTTCGCGGAAACAGAGGGCAAGAGGCAGTGGCACAAGCTGAAACATAAGAGTCTCAGGCTGAAGATAAAGGAGAAGCCTTTTCCCCATGAGGATGGTCCAGCAGTGGGGCTGGGGCCCAGGGAGTTTGGGCTGTCTCCAGCCTGGCAGGTTTCAAGCCAAGAGTGGGTTGAAGCCCTGGATAACCTGGTCTGATGCAGTGTTTGAACATGCTTTGAATAGGGACCAGCAGTTCCCTGCAGACTGATTTATTATTTGTTGGTTGTGTTCTCACTTGGTGCTTCATACTTTCTGGAATGTTTTATATCTTTTTATAAGAGGAAGTGACAGAATCTGGCCTGAACTATATTCTTTCTAAATAGTAATTGTCTCCTTACATGGACAGCTGCTTTCCCTATGACCTACATGCTGAACTTTGACATCCTGCAACTTTTCGTGTTTCTTGTAGCCTTCTCCGGAGCACTGATGAAAAAGTGGCAAATACAGTCAAAAAAGGACTGAAAAAGCTCATCCCAAAGCTGAAGCAGAATAAAAATGTAAAAGGAATAGAAGCATTACTGGAGAAATTGACTTCCTAATGTAAATGGAGATAAAATGATTATTTACATCAATGCAATCCACTGAGATTTGGTAAGATTTTGTACTGTGGTTGTTGTAAGAAGCATTTGTATATTAAATAATTTCTAAAGCAACTTGTCATTGTACTCATTCTGTTGTGCACAGTAAGAGATTGTTCTCAGAGATTGAGATCTCAAGAAGATTTAAGAGCTAGTGGAAACTTCTGAACACATAATCAAGAAGTTAAATCTTTTCTGATAACTTGCTCAAAAATGTTTTAAATCTTGTTAAAATCTGCGCATATGTTGTCATAGTTACCATAGAAGCACGAGCATCTGTTCTGGAGATATTGTGTACAGGCAAATACACTTGTTCTTAATCCCCTTCCCTCCTAGTTTCCTCAAAAAAACAAAACAGGAAAACAATTCCAGTTCCATTCTTTTGAGAAGTACGCAGTTTTAAGCCCTAAAAAAACCCAGTTTCTTCGTTGTAATGGGGAGGGATGAATTTACTTCTGCATGATATCAAATAAATATCCTATTGATTTCTCCTGTACCCTATTTTGATTAAGAAAAATCAAACCAATATTTTTCTTTAGAAAAAAATCCAAAACTTTCTGGTTAGGGCTTTCATAGAACACCCACCCTCCTGGTGTTCAATGCCATGGTGGTAGACTGATCCACACAGAGAGCCCAATTAATTAAATCTCCAACAGCAGGAGGCACTCTTCACTGTTGCTTAGCTTGATAAGATGTAGCTTCATTTTTAATAGTAGATAGTTAGCCATTACTTCTCCCAGTATACAGCTTCCACAAGATAAAGTACAATACAGCTACCTGAAAGTTGCCAGTGGTTAAGGAAACTGGTTTAAGTTCCTGTATTTTACATATTTGAAATCAGTCTCCTCAATTACTGTGTTTATGAACAGAGTTCATGATGATCCACTACTACTCATGCAGTCCATCAGGAAGTGCAGTGCTCAGCACACATCACAATCAGATTACCCAGTTTGAGACTCAGGCTTGCATGCTTAGCATGAGGCAAAATAGTCTTGTTCCCTAGGGAACACCTGTATGGCCCTGACATTAAAGCACACAAAGCATCGCATCAGATCCTTGTAAGCAGACATTCTTAACGTGGCTTTTTGCTATTAAGTTCGTTAGCATGTTCTCTAGCTATGATATTTTCATTGCTTCCTGAAATCCTCTTGATTGAAAGTATGTCTGTGCCCGATTCTAAGGATTACGTTATTTCCCTCAGTAAGCCAAAGATTGAAAAGGGTTGGGTAATTTTTTTTCTGCTCCCTGTTTTGTTCTACCACTAATAAAAGCTACAAAGTTGATGTTATGAGGAAAGGTTGAAGGAGCTGGGCCTGTTCATCGTCAAGAAGAAACACCTGAGAGGTGATCTCACTAATGTCTATCAGTATCTGAAGGGAGGGTGTCAAGAGGATGGATCAAGGCTCTTCTCAGTGATGCCAAGCTATAGGAGAAGGGTCAAAGAGCAGAAACTGATGCACAGGAAGTTCCACCTGAACATGTGGAGGAACTTCTTTACTGTGTGGGTGACTGAGCACTTGGAACAGATTGCCCAGAGAAGTTGTGGAGTCTCCCTCACTGGAGATCTCCAAGAACCATCTGGATGCAATCCTGTGCCATGTGCTCTAGGATGACCTTGGTTGGACAGGGAGGTTGGACCAGATAACCCCACTGTGGTCCCTTCCAACCTGACCCATTCTGTGATTCTGTAATTCTGTAATTACATCATAAATCTGTTGCATATTTCATTCAGCTTGGGGGGTTTTTTGGCAGTAACTGAGACTTCTTTAGAAACAATTCACCACAATTTAAATTCACTATCTGTTGCTAACTAAAACGATCCGTTTTATTGTCACAAAAGAAAATCCTGTTACAGAAACTAATGAGCTGCAATCTTCAGTAACTGAGAGGATGTGTTTACAAGCAGGAACACTTAATGCCAGTGCCAGTCAGGTGCTGGGATTTAGGACATTTTCTAGATCTATATGCTTAAGTATAAATAGTTAAAGCAGTGAAATGCTGTTTCATCTTAGTAACTAATCACTAGTGTCTCACTGGTCTTGTCTGGCCACAATATTTCTTAGTACAAAAAAATTAAAAAGATACTCAAATAAGCAAATTGATAGAAATAATAATAAACCCAGTGGTAATTCAGTTTACTTAGGTTAGTTTGACCAGTACATAAGTGTTGTAGTTAGGAAAAAGAGTTTCTAACATTGTTTGCATCTCTCGATTTACTGAAACCTTGCTGACTGTGCTCCCCTCTTATTCCACCTAAGCTTACAAGTAATTGTAAGTATTGAAAGGTTAATCCCAATTAGACCTGATTGGCACTGGCATTAAGTGTTCCTGCTTGTAAACACATCCTCTCAGTTACTGAAGATTGCAGCTCATTAGTTTCTGTAACAGGATTTTCTTTTGTGACAATAAAACATTGTTTTAATTAGCAACAGATAATGAATTTAAACTGTAGTGAGCTGCTTCTGAAGAAGTCTCAGTTACTGCCAAGAAACCCAGCCTGAAAAAATATGCAACAGATTTGTGACTGAATAATTAGTGGCAGACTAAAACATCAGAAAAAAAATCTGATACAGCCCCTCTCAATTTTTGGGTTATTGAGAGGAATAAAGTAATGCTTAGAATCTGGCATAGACATACTTCCAGTTAAGATTACAGGGAGCAGTGACATTAAGTTGTAGCTAGGGAAGGTGTTAAAAAACTGAAAGCAAAAAGCTTTGCAAATGTCTGTTTACATGGATTTGGTGTGATGCTTTGATTGTGTTTAATTATGGTTGCTTTAACTGGATGTGTACCAGGCAGTCAATTTGCATTTTTGAGTCTGCATATATGGTTTAAATTATATGTAGTAATTTGGAGTGACAACTGCTCATTTTCCTTACCACAAACTGACAAATGCCACTCTCACTTAAGTAGACATTAGTTAAGGTTATGCTGTAGACAGCATTATTTTCCTACCAGGGATAGAACATTAATTTTGCTGTTAGGGTGTGTCTTTAATGTCAGTTGGAACCAAATTCTGAAACGGCCTTAATAGAAGGAGAGGTAATGTGAGTACAAAATGGCAAGGTTATGGAGCAGATCATCCTGAGTGCAATAACACAGCACCTACAGGATGGACAAGGGATCAGACCCAGCCAGCATGGGTTTAGGAGGGGCAGGTCCTGTTTGACCAACCTGATCTCCTTTTATGATCAGGTGACCCACCTGGTGGATGAGGGGCAGGCTGTGGATGTGTCTATCTAGACTTCAGCAAAGCCCTTGACACTGTCTCCCATGATCTACTCCTGAAAAAGCTGCAGCCCATGGCTTGGACAGGGACACTCTGTGCTGGGTTAGGAACTGGCTGGAGGGCCGGGCCCAGAGAGTGCTGGTGAACGGGGCTGCATCCAGCTGGCAGCCGGTCACCAGTGGTGTTCCCCAGGGGTCAGTGTTGGGTCCAGTCCTGTTTAACATCTTTATTGATGATTTAGTTGAGGGGATTGAGTCCACCATTAGTAAGTTTGCAGGTGACACCAAGCTGGGGGGGAGTGTCGACCTGCTGGAAGGCAGGAGGGCTCTGTGGAGGGATCTGGATAGACTGGAGAGATGGGCTGATTCCAATGGGATGAAGTTCAACA